>PVJD01007244.1:0-86882 GCA_004026545.1 Mormoops blainvillei | reverse complement strand
GATTTAATAAATGCTTGTTGTTCATGAATGTTCCAGTTGCTCTGATGAGGAGATAGAAAAAATATATGGAAGTTACTAACTGCAAAATATTGATATAGGCATTATAATACTATCAGAGCCACTCACAGGGAACAAAAATAATAATGAGACTTCTTTGTTATTTATGCAGAAGTCTAGTGATTCCTTATGCTTATTTATTATGTTTATGATTATTTTCCAGTTATATGATTTGAAATGCAGCAAGAGCTATTTTACTTGCCAAGCAGTAAGCAGTTTGGATAATGCATGAAGACACCTGCCCTACAAAATGATTATCATTTACTTCCTGAATGACCAATTCCGGTACAGTAATTAGAAAAGTAACAAGGTCAAAAGAAAATCCATTTATGGTTTGTTTATTTGCACTTCGTAAAATGATTCGAACAATATATATTCTTTGCATATGTACATAACCTTAGTCACACTAAACTGTTTATTTTTGTAACTTATATCTGCAAATCAATGTGCATTAAGTAAAATAATGAGTGTAGTTAAATCTGTGAAACGAGAGGTTATACTTAGAAAATAACTTTCTGTTATTAAATGTTTTCCTAGTTGACTAACTCAATTTTAAACTAAAACTTCTAGAATTTTAAATAGGTCAAGGAAATATTATTCTACCCCTCCTTCCACAGAACATATGTAAAGAATAGTTGGAATATGTATGTAAAATAAGTGAGTAAAATAACTTCCCCATCTTTCAGTGTTTATCATAGAACTTTAGGTTCTCATAAATCTATTTTGTGATTGGAATAATTGAAAGGGCTAGGTGAAATACTAAACCAAAAGGAAGATTATTTTACAAAACAAAAATTGAGGCCGTTAACAATATAAATGTTAAGGACAAATATACTCTATAAAGTTCTTAAAGTATATTTGGTTTAACTAGTAAATAAACTAATTTAAAAATATATATGCAAAGTTATAGTTTAGATGACAAAATAACATAGTGTTTTAACTTTCATTTTAGATAAAATAGTCAGTAAATATATCCTATATAGTTTTAACTTTGTAACTTTTTTAAATTTGCCTCAACATAACAGGTGACATGCATTTTCTCAAAAACATATTTGAATATAGAATTATTTTACAATAAAAAGGTATTTTTAGACGTGATTGAGATAACAGAAAATAGATATTTGTCTCTGCCCCCAGTTCCTAGCACAGTTTCCAGTTACTGAAACCCTTGTGATCGGCCAAGTGTTGAGAGCTCTAGGAGCACCTTTTGATTTGATATTTGGTCTTTGACCCCAGTTCCTGATACAGAGCTCCTGAAATATCTAAAATTTCTTTGGTGATATGAATGCCTTTTGTTTTAATGAGATGACTCTGGGTGGGCCCCTAACTGGCTCTGGATCAGGGCTGATGAGCAGGAAAAAGTAAGGAGAATTGTAGAGAAAGTTCCAAGCCTTCAAAAATACATATATCATCAAGGACAGGATGTTGGTAGAAATATAATTGTTAAAAATGTTTCTGTTGACATTTCACATGAGAATGAGAAGCATGTCGTTAGACATCGAAGGAAAGTCATCCTTATAAGTAGCAGAAAACTGGTTACATTGTGTTTCTTTTATTTGGTGGAAAGCAGAACTTGTAATCATTGGGTTTGGATGTTTAAGGAGGAAGTTTTCCAACAGTGTCAAAATATGACTTGGTTTCTCTTTTCTGCTTATGGTAAAATGCTAGAGGAAAGAAATCAATTGAGAAAGAGGCTATCACACAAAAAGGAATTAGAACTTGATGATTTGGACATTCTTAATTTAAAATCTTACTTCAAAATACAAAAACAAAATAAGAAACTGCCAGTGTGGGCAGAAAAACAGCAGAGATAGGAAAAAATGGAAGAAGGCCCTAGGACTTCAGTGATCCTATGGGTAGCAAATGAGATGATGGAGCGACTTGGCTGTGAACATGTGCTAGTCTTCAAGGAAAGGGAAGGATGATGACTCCAAGAACAGATGAGAATTTAGATTTAGAATTGATGTTAGAATGGGTTAAAATATTGAGTGATGGAGTGAAAGCATTTTGCATTTAGGACAGATGTGAATTTTGGGATGGTGTGGAGGGTGAACTATATCTAAGAAAAAGAAGATCAAAACTATGAACAGTAAAATGACAACAAACTCACAACTATTAAAAACTGAACCTAAAGAACAAAAACAAAAACAAACTAAGCAAACAACTAGAACAGGAACAGAATCACAGAAGTGGAGATCACATGGTGGGTTATTGGCAGGGAGAGAGAGGGGGGTAATGGGGGAAAAGGTACAAGAAATAAGAAGCATGATTGGTAGGTACAAAATAGACAGGGGGAGGTTAAGAATAGTATAGGAAAGGGAGAAACCAAAGAACTGATATGTATGACCCATGGCTACAGGCACTCTGATTTCAACTTCTGGCTTCCCAGCTATGAGACAGCAGATTTCCTTTGTTTTAAACCTCCTAGTTGGTGGTATTTTATTACAACACTAGCAAGCTAATGGATCATGTAATAAAATTTAGTTTAAGATCATGAGCAATACATTTTTTATGTGATGTTTTCTCAGATAAAAGAAGTAAAAATGAATTTCTTATGCTTGTTAAGTCACGTATCTAATGAGGAATAGAATACATGAAAAATAAATTGATATTCTTAGCATTTGCACACTCACCGAAAAAATATAATATTTTAAATAATAAAACAGTGATAAATAACCATGTCAGTTTATTGCATTTTAATGAAAGATCTGTTTATTTTGAAGAAAAATATTTCAACATGATGTCTTTAAATATTATTTTTCTCTTAACTACTTTTAACCCATAGTCAACCTTTTAAAACTTGTTTCTTTAATTAAATCTATAAAATCTAAATGTGCTTGTGTAAATAAAGCTGCAAACTGAACAGTTTGCTGGAAGCACAGATGTCAAATGGGACACTATTTAAATGAATGATCATGGGAAATTCAAGCTGTATTTTCAAAAAAACAAATTGAGTTTGACAATAAAGTAATAATTAATTAGAGAAGCTATTATACTACTAAAAGAAATAATTACTGATATCAGAATGTAATACTTTCAATAGAAAATAGAATCCCATTAGTATTTTGGGAACCAAAGAAGCATTGAGGCTGTATTTTCTATTAAAATGAGTAAAACTTATTAAAATATGATTTATAATATTTTGCAGTTGTCTGGGTAAGAAAAAGGGACATATTTCATTATCCAGCTTTCCTTTTATCTTTTCCAATTACCCCGCAGCATTAAGAAAACACATTTCCCATTTTTAATTAAATTTACACATGATCAACTTTAACTGGTAAGCATAAATAAACCTTTATAATTTTTATGTTGTTTAGTGTTCTATAAATATGCAAAGTCTCTGAAATATTTTATTGTTGATAACAGATTGTTAAAATAAATTAAAACAATATGTAGGGTAACATATACTTCCTAAATATAGATATATTACTGAATTCAACATGCTGTAGAAATTTAATATATTTTTTAAAGATTTTATTTATTTTTTAGAGGGAGAGGAAGGGAAGGAGAAAGAGAGGGAGAGAAACATCAATGTGTGGTTGCCTCTCATGTGCCCCTCACTGGGGACCTGACCTGCAATGCAGGCATGTGCCCTGACTGGGAATCAAACCAGCTACCTTTTGGTTCACAGTCCAGCACTCAGTCCACTGAGCCACACCAGCCAGAAAATATTTTTAATTTTTGATGTATTACTTTATGAAAAGAAATGTCTTATTTTGACTTTAAATTTTAATTTTATGCTATAGATTTTTTAAACTGCAGAGTTTATCTTCATGTTCTCTATTGAGAAAACACTAACTTATTAACCACTTCTTATATACTAGGAACTCCATTCTATCCAGATAAATTAATATAAAACCTCCCTCAAGAATGAATCTAAAAGATGTCATGTCTGTGTTACATTATAAATGGGATAAATAAAAGTATGGTAGAATGTATTTGAAGCTAAAAGAGTTTAAATCCACCAGGTGAGTTGGGGATCTTTATGTATGACACCGAAGTTAAAATGTTTGTGGTCAGAAGCATGGAGCTCAAGTGATGATTACTCTACTAACATACTCTAATCAAGAGATGATGATGGCTTGGACCTGAGAAACTGATGAAAACAAGTTTGATATTGCATATAGTCTGAGGGCTGAATGAATAGGGAATGCTGATAAAACACTTATGGGTTGGAATGAAAGTGAATATAGAATGAATCTTTCTTTTTTTGGCTTTAAAATATATGGTCTTTTACTAAAATTGAGGTTTGGGATGGGATGTATTTAGAAGCAGTCAGGAATTTATTTTGCACTTATTCAGCTTGGAATACTTATTCATCATCTAAGTTGAGAGAGAAAGTAGGCAGTAGATCCAAGGAAAATTTAATTTTCGAGTCAACAGTTTTTAATAATATTTAAAGCCACGGGATTAAATTAAATGGCCAAGGGAGTGATTCCAGATCAGGATTTTCCAAGCTTCGCAGCGTTGATAGAGCAGGCTGGGTAAATTGTTGTTTTAGAAGGTTGTTCTGCGCATTGCAAGGTGTTTGCTGGCATCCTTGGCCGCTCCCCACAGTATGTCAGTAGCAATAACTAGTTGTGGTTACCGAAAAGGTCCCCAGATATTCCTAAATGTCCCTTGGGAGCACAGCTGCCTCCAATTGAGAATTATTGCTCTAGACTAAAACAACAACAACAACAACAACAACTCCAGAGCTAACGTTTAGTATACTCCAACATTTAGGGATTAAGGAGAACTGGAGACACCAGCGAAGTATCTGCAGAGTCCAGAGAAGGAAATGAAAAATTAAGCAAGAGTGATTCTCTAAAAGCCAAGTGAAGAATTTGCCACAAGGAGAAATAAACTGTATCCAACATCATGGTTTGGTCAATTAATAGCTGAGATAAGTCTTTAACATTCTTTTAGTCACACCAAGAAGACCAGAAATCTTACCAAGAACACTTTTGGTCTAATAATGTGGGAATCAAGATATATATATATATAAAATACCCCTTACACTCCACAGTTTGCAAGAAATTTATAGAATCTAAAGTTTAAATTGTGATTGAGAGGTCTGACTCTTCCTGCTTGAACTCATCTGTTAATCTTAGCACCACTTAAAGTGAAACAAGCAGATAATGGGTTCCCATGATTTAATGAAATATGTAAAATTTATTGTCACATGCAAAGTATTGTGTACTATTCTAGCTATCAGGTTGAAGCCAAACTAATGAAGCTTCTATATGTAACTTAAAGTTTACAGAATTAATGGAACTAAAAAAATCAGTTGAATGGCAAAACAATTAGAGAATTTGGAAAATGGGACATTCTACAGGGCATTTGACATCAGCAACAAATCTATGACATGGGTATAAGGGCTAAAGATTTTATTCAAGGATAAAATAGGTTAAAGTGACAAAAAATGTAGTTCATAGACCTTGTAAACTATGACAATTGGGAAGATTTGCATATAGAGTGAATATTGGATAATATCAAGAGTTAATGGTATTTTGTTGTCAGGCTTGACAACAGACTGCAGTTATGGTACAGAATGTGCAGTGTTTCAAACATGCAAGAAAAAGTTTGCCTCCATTTTTAGATGTTTGACGGCTGACATCTGCAAAACCTCACCACTCCCTTGTGCTGCTTTGTGCCTCACTTCCAGGCAAGCTGAGAAGCATGTCAGGTGCTCCATCTGGTGCTGGTGGAAGAGTCAAAACCTGCAAGCCCACGAGCCCCGCAAGGACCCTCTCCCCAGCAATCTGCAACAATCACTAGAAAAATTCCAAGTCAGCCTCTTTTTCTTTCTGTCTTAAGCCATTTTTCAGACCAGCTTGGAAAATGTGTTTGTTTTCTCCTGAAACCTTATTTGTGATTGATAAACTTTTTCATACACTTCTGGTGTGTGTGTGCATGTTTTGTCATCAGTCTTGATATCTGAATGAAATTTTTCATTGGAGGGGGTGTCCATCCTGCTTCTCAGAGAGTCCATAACAGAATGCAATATCGTGATTCCTAAAATTTATTGTAATATACATTGAAAGGAAAAAAGGAAGAAAAGAAAAACAGAAGGAAAGGAGGGAGGGAGGGAGGGGGGAAAGGAGAGGAAATAGAAGATAAGAAGGCAGGCAATAAAAAGGGATAAACAAAATTTAAGTGTTGCAACTCGTTGCTAACATGCTATAATTTAATGATTCCCTTCTTCCCCTCTTTTACCCCACAGCTGCAGAAGAAGTTTCAATAATATCAGAGTGATGGTGAGGAAGTGTGTCATCTACTGTGCTTCTTGATGGACTTTATTGCTATGGCATTACCTACTTTTTCTTTGGGGGCTAGTTTCTGTTTTCACTAAATATACTGGACATGTCCAGGCATTTACTGCCTTGCCCTTGTTACCATCTGTGTCAATGTTACACTGTTTTAAGCTTTAATAAATGAAAGATTTATTCCAATGCCCTTGTCCTTTAAGTACACCCTTGGTCTAACTTCTTTCCTAAGCAATGGCTGTAATTCCTGCAGGCCATAAGCAGGCTCTACTTTTTCTACCTACAAAGCCACACATTTCTTTTTTCCATCTCCAGCTCAGATTCCCCAGGTTACTGTGAAAAACTCTGTAAGATACTGTTCCCAGAGTTCCAATCAAGGGAGTTAGAATAATCTCACTTCACATCAGAATGCCCATATTACCCAATGGGTTATGTGTCATTACCACAAGCAATAGAGGTTAAAAGTAACTGACCACACTCTCAATCCATTACTTCGCCACTCCGCAGCCTAGAGAGGATTGCAAAAAGCTTCTCCTGGCTTGTTTAGATGCTGAGCCTTGTTCTATGCTTTATGGTAGAATGCTGTTTTCTAAATTTACCAAATGTTGGTCTTGCCTCCACCAATCTCAACAAAGCTTTTGTCAATAAAAATTTTGAGTTTCGAAACTATGCCTGCCAGAGACTATTTTTAAAGATCTAGTTAGACATTGGCTCCTTCATTCATTGCCAAGGGACTCTCCATTAATTCTCTTCCTGAACCACTGCTAGTTGACCATTGAGATGGAGAGAGAGGCCTCTTGTCTATGTGGTTCAGGTTGCAAGGTAGCAGGGATCATCACAAATTAAATACACATTGGATTTCATTTCAAAATCTGTTCTGTCACATATACTCCTAGGCAATCATGTTCTTTAACTAAATTAAAAACCTTAGATGCCCACCAATCGTGACATTATTCATGTAAACAAACCAGTGAATGAACAGCAAGCATGTCTTATAAAAGGGTCCTTTAGCTCTTTGCTCATTCATATATGAATTAATTTAATTTATTTAAGGCAAATTTAGGTAGTATCCACTATTTACATATTATTTATAATTTTTTAAACTACAAAGTTAAATAAAACATGTAAACACATTGTTTTTTTTTTTCCTTTAAGGAACTCAAGTGTTAAGAAGGGGAAATACAACAGTTTACTGAATAGATAATGATGAAGAAATATACAAATATATATGCCATACATAAAAGATTTGTGGGAACTTTGAATATCTAATCTAGCTAATCTAGCTAAAGAAGTTAAGAGGGTCTTGTCCAAGTTAGCCAGTTGGAGGGATAATAAGCAGTCCAGGGTAAAAGGGTTACTATAAATAGTGATGAGTAAAATCATAAGAGGATGAAACTTAGAAAACATGTGCAGAATGATGAGGAGAGAACTAAGACTTGAGGGAGACAAGCAATTAGCAGATTAGACAAGGAATAGGGGATTGAGAGAGTCAGCATTTAAATGTGGAATGTGTGCACTCAGATAAAGAAAGAGAGAAGAACATTTCAAGCCATGCTCTCTCATCCTCCAGGATGAGACACAAATTTCTCTAGATGTATTCACTGGCTTCCATAGTAAATTATGTTCCTCTCTCATATCATTTTTAACAAGTATCATAATGACAGTTTTCCTGTAATAACCTGTAAAGGGTCTGGATTCTTCAGTAGAAAAAAAAAATTCTGAGGGCACCAACTACTGTCACAGGCACAGTAATTTCACTAAGATATTGTGTTGAAATACATTTGTTCAACTAAAGAAAGAGGATAGAATAAACAGATTCAGTGCATAAAAACAGTCTAAGATAATAAGTTGAAAATGTAACCTAGATTTATAGTAATTGAACATTGGTGCCTTAACAACATTTTTAGTAAAGTGATGGTAGTTGGCTCTAGAATTGAGAGTTTGGAGCATTACTGGAACGTGAAGATAGTGGGGTAGAGAAATGTAGAGAGGTATTATAGAAAGCCAGATGAGAATAATAAAAGACAGAACAGTAATGAGAGAAAGCTGGGGGTAAAGACAAGATTTAACTTTGTTTTTTGTTTTCTTATGAAGGATACTGATTTGAATATACTTTAATGCAGAGAAAAAAATTGTGAGGTCAAATAGGTATATTAAAGATATAAGTTAGCCATAAACATGAAGTAAATTTTATCTTCTAAGAGTGAGTGAGAAGAAATATATATTTAAGCAGAACGGAGTTTTTTTTATTGTGATAGATAATACCTATGGGCGTCCTTTTCTCTATAAGCTATGAGGTGAAGTAATCAAAAGATTACAAAGAATGATAACTATTTGGAATATAGTCTTGATGTGAATAAGAGGTTGAAACATTTTAAAGATAAATTTTTAAAATTTTGATGGTCTTAAGATTTTGGCTATAGTGTGAATTTACATATTTGTGTTTTCACAAGCATAACTGTATAATTTTCTCTAACAGTGCTTGACCAACCAGGGCTTGTAGCAAAGAAAACAGATCGTAGCATAGATTCAGTGAAGCCCAAGCACAATAGGTTGTGGAGCAGATAAAGGGTTGAAGTTGCTGTGATATTAATAAGTGCAACAGGAGTGAAATCATTAAGAAATAGGAAGATTGGAATGTATTATGAGATACACAAGTTTACATTTTCTAAATTTAACTCTTCAAAATACAGAGTATGACTGACATTGCAGTTTAAGTATTCTATGAGTATTGATAATAGTTTTTTTTGATAGACTTGCCAAAATTTGGATGTGAAACTGTCGTTAATTTATCACAGCATTTGGATTGATGACAGAAAAATGTTTCTGATTTCTATCTGAAAGATGTCATGGATCAAAGGGTACTAACTGGGTTAGAGAAAACAAAGGAGCTTACAGCCAAATTGACTGAAACCCACAAGAGCATGTGTGTATAGCAAGACATCCAGAAAAAGAAATGATGATGGAGGGCACCTCAAAATCCACTTTAGGCTCTGGAGACCATTTTGATGGACGGCCACAGGAGAATGTGTTATCAGGGAAGAAACAAGTTTTAATCAAAACAAGCAGGTGGCAAAGCTTTGTGGAAAAGATAGTGATTGGGCAAGTTCACTCATAATGAATCCAGGGTTTCAAGCAGCAGAGGGAAAAGGGATGGAAGGGACTCAATATCGGGAGCCTCCAGGAGATGAAAGATTTCGTGCTGTGAAGAGATGAGAGAATAAGATAATGTGGAACATGGGTTGAAAATGGAAAGAACAGATTCCCAAAGACTAAATGGATGAGGGGCATATTTAACTGTGACTAGACTCAACTGTTATAACTCTGGCAGAAGTCAGTTTGGGGATCAGATTGACTGAGAGTTGGTCTTGTATAGTACTTGGCCTGCCAAAGTGGTACAAATGGGTGACCATAGCCATGTTTTTAATGACTGATGTCTTATATTATGGAGGAAACTTGGAAAAGGAGTAGAAAAAACCCTTTTCTATATGGAAATATTTCAAAATATTCAAAAAAGTAGAGATAGTGCTTTGAGTGACTGATCCTGCTAAAACTTGAGAGAAGAGGTGGAACTGTGTCCTAGGATAAAAGTTAAATATGTGTTTTGATTAAGGGCCATAAACTAAGAATGATGCAAACTTGAGAAAGTGAATATCATCTACCATATATGATAAATAAGGAAATAGAGATTAAGGCAACACAAAACCCAAGTTGTAAAAGGTAAAATTATTTTTGAATGATAAAACTTTAATGTAATAAATGCAATTTCTATAAATTTTAATGTATGATTTTGCAGTGTGTATTATACTCTCCAGAGAAACAGAATAAATAAAGCATAGATACAGAGTCTGACAGAAGTAAGGCCTGCTTTAGTCTGGTTGGTAGGATAATAATGTGGATGTAAAAATTTATAGTCTCAATTTGAACATTGGACCTAAGCTGTCATATGGTGTGCTTGAGTGCAATATAGTTATGTTACACAATTACATGCTTATGATTTCATAATAAAATATTTTGCAACAAAAAGGGGCATTCTTTGTGCCACACCACATATATATAATATATGCATAATATATATTCACACACATGTGTGTATATATATGCATATAAATATACATGTATATATATGAGAGAGAGTGTTAAATTTTAACTGATTAAAGAAGTACACACACATTAAAGAGGGCAATGTGTTTTACTCAAAAATCATTGGATCAATGATCTAAATGTAAATCTCATCCTAAAACAGTCTTGCAGACACACCCAGAATAATATTTGACCACATGTGTAGACATTGTGACCCAGAGAAACTGAAAAATAAAATGAACTGTTACATAAGGGAAATTGCCTACAATCATTGATCATCTCCTAATTGCATAGTTTATGTGTACATCAAAAAAAAGTCAATTTTTAAACATTGTACAGCACTGTATACTTACCAACTGTTATGATATAGATAATTCCAGTTTATCCTTAAACTGCAATCTGAAGAGAAAGAGATCTAAAAATTCGTACAAACAGGTGATACAATTCTTACCCTTACAAGATTTAGAGATAATGAGACCATATTGTTAAAGAAACCAATCAAGTTAAAACAGCCAGTAAGTTAAAAGAACCAAGAACTGAATGTCAGTTTTCCAACAAGCATGAGACTTAGCAAGCCACATGGGCAAAGGACCTGAACAGACACTTCTCCAAGGAGGACATACAGAGGGCCCAAAGGCACATGAAAGGATGCTCAGACAGATGCAAATTATAACCACAATGAGATTCTATTTCACACCAGTCAGAATGGTCATCATAAACAAATGAACAAACAACAAATGCTGGTGAGGATGTGGGGAAAAAGGAACCCTCGTACATTGTTGGTGGGAATGCAGACTGGTGCAGCCACTGTGGAAAACAGTATGGAATTTCCTCAAAATACTAAAAATGGAACTGCTTTTTGACCCAGCAATTCCACTGCTGGGATTGTACCCTAAGAATCCTGAAACACCAATTCAAAAGAACCTTTGCACCCCAATGTTCATAGCAGCACAATTTCCAATAGCCAAGAATTGGAAGCAACCTAAGTGCCCAACAGTAAATGAGTGGATCAAAAAACTATAGTACATTTACACATGGAATACTACACTGCAGAAAGAAAGAAAGAGATACTACCCTTTGCAACAGCATGGATGGAACTGGAAAGCATTATGTTAAGTGAAAAAAGCCAGGTGCTGAAAGACAGATATCATATGATCTCACCTATAAGTGGAACCTAATCAACAAAAAAGAAGCAAGCAAAATATAACCTGAAACATTGAAATAAAAACCAAACTGATAGTAACCAGAGGGGAGGAGGGAGAGGCATAACAGGGGAAAAGGAGAGGAAGTGTCATCAAGGAACATGCATAAAGAACCCATCAACATGGCCTAATGAGGGAAGGATTGAGGGTAGGAGGTGGGGAGGGGTGCGGCCGGGGAAAATGTTGATGGGGGGATGATGGGATGGGGTACAGGGCAGAGGGGATAAAATATGCAAAAAAAAAAAAAAAAGACTTACCACCTCACCATAACTGTGACATAGAAAGAAACGGTGTCTATAGTTAGAATCAATATAAAGAATGGGATTATTGAGGGTCTTCAAATTTGGCAAAGTATCGTTCTTCATTAGGGAACCAGCATGTGGTAGGGAACTGATTGGCTTACAGCTGCTTTAAAGGGAACCACAGATATCCATGTCAGTGATGTACTATTTACAGGCCACTAATCTAGAGGTGATCTTAATATGGAAACCCTTAATTTGAAAATAAGGATGATTTTATATTACATTCCAAAGAAGGTAATTGTCTTTAAATTACCCTTCTTTTCTCAGAAGATCTGATCTCTGAAGCCTGAAATGAAACTTTAAGATTTTCAATTAAATTCAAGCCTTCAAGGTTTGGTTGAAGACTAAGAAAATGATTTGTGAAACTCTTTATAAACTCTCTCTAAAATAAGCTTCAAGCTAGTAAAGTTATATTTCTTAACATTTAAAACAGTTATAAAAAAGAAGTTCCTTAATGCTGAACTTCTGTCTAATGTTCAAACATGCAAAAAAAAATAAAATATGTACAAATTAATTATTAAGACTTTATGTGAATATCTGAAAAATTTGTAAGAAGTGAAAAGCTTATTGATTGCATGCAATGTTTAGAAGGTAGATGCTATGAAAACAAACAAAAATGTTGACTTCTATTATTTGACATCTAAGATCAAATATGCTGCACTTATGATACAGTCTATATATTTTTAGTATTCTCCCAAAATTTTCTAAGCACTTGGATTAATTCAGCACATTTTTAATCATAAAACACTCAACGTGTTGGGAATAAAATGGAACTCCTTAAACCTAATAAAGGTAATTTATGAAACATTCACGACTGGTAACATAATGATCAAAGACTGAATGCTTTCCCCCAAGATAAGGCACTAGACATTTGTATCTGCTCTCGTGACTTATATTTAACATTGTTCTAGACGTGCTATCCTGGACAATTAGATATGAAAAAAGAAAGACTATCCAGAGTGGAAAAAAAATTAAAGCTCTATCTGCAGGTGACATGATCCTCTATACACAAAATTGTAAGCAATCAACTACTAGAACTGATAAAGGATTTCAGCAAGATTTCAAATAACAGATACATATAAAAAATCAGTTGCATTTTTACAAGCAAATATCAAAATTCCCAATGAAATTAAAATAATTTTATTTATGATAACATCAAAAGAATAAAATGTTCTGAAATTTATTAGAGGAAATGCAAGACTGTACATTGGAAATTTTATAATATTGTTGAAGAAGATTAGAGAACGCCTAAATAAAATAGAAAGCATCTTATATTAATGATCTGGAAGACTTACCATTGTTAAGATGACAATACCACTGAAATTGAACTACAGATTTAAGCAATCCTTGTCAAAATCCTTGCTAACCATTTCATATGAAAATACAAAAAACCCAAAATAGGCAAAACAGTCTTGAAAGAGAACAGATTTGGAGGACACATACTTCTCTATTTCAAATATCACTATAAAGTCACACTAATCAAAACATTGTCATATTTACTTGTGTAGATATACACATAAAGATCAATAAAACATAATTCAGAATCTGTAAATGACCCCTGACACTATGGCAAATTAATTTTTGTTAGAATGTCAAGACATCTTGATGGGCTAATTCATGACACTAAATAAAATAGTGGATTGGTCTATTTGTCCTTGTATCTTCATTAGCATTTGCCTTCCCTATCCTGATGCTCTGTTGTTAGGTGTGCAGATGTTAATGTCTGCTTGATACTTTTGGAGAATTAACCAATTTATTCTTATGTAATGCTGCTCTATATCCTGGATAACTTTCTTTTCCCCCCTTTTTATTTTTATTTTTTTTATTGTTGGTCAAGTACAGTTGTCTCCACTTCCCCCCACCACTCCCACCCTCAGTCCTACCCCTCTTTGGCATTGTCCATGTGTCCTTCATACCTGTTCGTTAATGACACCTCTACTTCTTTTCCTACTCCAATCGCCTCTCCCCTCTGGTTATTGTTAGTCTGTTCCTAATTTTCATGTCTCTGGTTATATTTTGCTTGGTTGTTTGTTTTGTTGGTTAGGGTCCACTTATAGGTGAGATCATGTGGCACTTGTCTTTCACCACCTGGTTTATTTCACTTAGCATAATGCCCTCCAGTTCCATACCTGCTGTCACGAAGGCTAGGAGCTCATTGTTTCTTTCTGCTGCCTAGTATTCCATTGTGCAAATTAATATAGTTGGATTAATATCTATCAAGTTTATAATATTTCTATTTGTTGTATTTGGTCTTTCTTTTTCCCCTTTCTTTTTATGTCTCCTCTGATTTTAATTGAACACTTTATGATGCCATTTTCTTTCCACACATTGAATATCAATTATACATCTTAAAGCAAATTGTGGTGATACTACGTGTTATAATATACATTTTAAGTACTCTAAGTACATGTTCAAATCACACTATAGTGCTTCATGTTTAGCATAGGTAACATATAACAAAGTATTCCCAGTTCCCCTCTCTTGTCCCTTGTTTTATTGTTGTAATTAATCCACCTATCCATATATTATAGTCATCAAATACATTGCTACTATTAGAACTTTAAACATATAGCTATATTTTAAATCAGTTAAGCATAAGAAAAGTAAAATATTTTAATTTTTAATTTTCATTCCTTCCCAAGTGCTCTTTCTTCTCTATGTAGATCCAGTTTTCTGACCTATATATTTTTCTTTTCATTTGAAAAACTTTTTTAAGCTTTTCTTGCAGGGCAGACCTCCTACCCAGGGAATTCCCATAGTTTTTGCTTATAAAATTCTTTATTTCTCCTTCACTTTTGAAGGACATATTTGATATAAAATTCTAGGTTTCATCCCATCCTCTTCTTGTTTACATATTTTCTGTTGAGAAGTTTGCTCTAATTCTTATTCTTATTACTTTGTAGATATGACTTTCCCTCTATGGCTTTCTCAAGATTTTATCTGTCTTCCATTTACTATAGTTTAAATATGGTATGGCCAGATATAATTGTTTTTGTTATTTATCTTGATGGGTGCTTTTCTGAGCTTCCTGGATCTGTGGTTTTGGTGTCTATCAAATATTTTGAAAATTTCTTGGCCATTTTAAACTTCAAATATTTCTTCTCCTTTCATTTTTTTTCTCTTTGTAGTATTCCAAATAGGTCTGTGTTATTCCTTTTAAAAACATCCAACATTTCTTGGATGTTCTATTCTAATAATTTCTTTTTTTTTTTCTCTGTGTTTCAGTTTGGAAAGTTTTTATTGCTCTACCTTCATGCTCTCTAATTCTTTCCTTGATCATGTTCCATAAAATGATGAAATTACCAAGGGCATCCTTTATTTCTGCTACAGTTTATTTTTATTTTAACCACATGTTTTTTATTATTTCTTAGAATTTGCATCTTTCTGCTTGCATTAGCTATCTGTTCTTGCATGTTGTTTACTTTTGCATTTAGAGCATTTCACATATTGATAATAGTTATTTTAAATTCCCTGCTTGATAATTCCAAAGTGTGTGTCATATGTGATTATGATTCTGCAGCTTGTTTTTTAAGGTTTTTTTCTCTTTTATTTCATATGTCTAATATTGTTCAAAGCTGGGCACGATGTATTGGGTAACAGAAAATGTGGCAGATAGACTTCATATGAGGTTTTATGTTAGTCTCGTTAGGAGCTGATTTGCATTTAATGTAGCTGTAGGTGCCATGGATTTAAGTTCTTCTGGTGACCTTATATTTGTGTCCCCTATGGATTTGGGGCTAATCTAAGAACTACTTGAAGGGAGTCTGTGTCTTTCAACTGTTTGAGCTGTAATCCACTGGATTCTTGTTGGTGCAGGTAAGTTGTGAAGCAGAGGAAGCATTCTATAATATTATCACTGCATGTCATTGTTTTAAGTGTCTATTTCTCTGTCTTATGATTTTCACAATGTTTCTTAGCATTTCTTTTCCCCATAGGTAAGACAGAAAGTCCAGAGAGTCCTAGAGTGTGAGGAGGTTAGTCTTCAGTTAAGTGTTTTCTGTGGAGAATAGGCTTTTATTATGAAGAAGGCTCTGGGTATATTTTGAAGCTATTTCTCTTCCCCTATGCCTGCCACCAAATTAGGTTTTTCAATCAGATAGTCAAATATGGTTTACAAATGACCTTTACCTTACTAAATTGAATTTTGTAGCTTGCGTCAGTTCATCCTTTCCCCAAAGTGAACAACCACTAGATCTTCCTCATATCTTAACTGTAGGTGCTTAGAGAGAACACCCATAAATATATGCCCCTCTTAGAAGGCCAAAGCCCCCAGTAACTTAATGTCCTTAGACTAGTCCACACAGCCTCCAGAAATTTGTTAATATTTCTATTTAAATGTTCCCATCAGTTTATGGTTCTCCTGGTGAGCATGTAGGAAACTCTAATACGCTGACTGAGCTTGTCTCTTCTGATTTCGAGGTAGAAATTTGCCTTGCAAAATAGATTCTCTGACAAGGCCAAGAATCATTATTGATTTTCAGTTTGTACCACTATTTCTTGTTTTAATGACTGGTGTAATGACTTCTGAGCTCTTTAGACACTGGAGTTGGAATTGAAAGTCCACTAATACACACTCATAAGGTATTAGCTCTGCTCTTGGAATTTGCCTATTCCTCTGTGCACTCAATTTTTTGTCTCTTATGTGGCATTTCCTCTTTCTGCTATTAACTTGGTTATTTGAAAAAAAGCTCTTGTAATTTACCTACAGTCCACATCCACTTGTTATCATTTGATATCAAATGATATTCCATTCCACTGGGTATTCCCAATGGAATACCCTTAATGGGTATTCCATTAAATTCTCATGATATCCCTCTCCATCTTGCCCAACGAAAGCCTGCTAAACTTTTTATTTGTCAAGAAGCGTCCAGTTACTTTTACATCCAACCATTTATGTTTCTCCTTTAACTCACCCCTTACACAGGTGCTCTTCTGTTACTTCTTTAACCCTATTTTTACCAGTCCCAGTTAGTTGGGCTTAATAGAGTCTTAGCCCATGTCATGGTACATGGCACATAATAACATAGTTGGTGTTGAAAAGTAATAAAATAAAATATAGGAATCCATCAGTAGCCATTTGTCACATTTTATTAAAGTAATATAACTTTGCTAAAGTGAAGATTTTTTTCAAAATTTTTGAAAATCCAGATGATATATAAAAGTACATTTTTACTTAAAAATGCATGCAATTAAAAATCTGTTCTTTTTCTAATACCAAAATCTAGTGTTCACATTGTGACTTTGAAGTATACAACTCAATAGTGTCCAAGAAACAAGTTAATTCTTTAGTTTCTAAATCATTCATTTTAGACGTAGAAAAGCGAGCTCACAAAGAAAGAAAGCAGCACAGATTGTACAATCTACCAACTGACAGGTCAGTGCTCTTCCATTTTAACACCTTGTCCTCTGACACCTCTGAATAATTTGCTAGTTGTAGACAGATAAATGGAGGCTATGGATTGCTACAATTTTCAGTCAAGGCAGGCTCAACCAATAACATTGCCGACAATATCCCCCACAGACATATTTATTACAACTTTTCCCTGTTTTGTTCTGCATCAGCAGGTCCATCTGGCAGTAAAGGACTGGCCAGGTGTTCTGGGGAAAAGTTGGCACATAAATGCCTTGAAAATCGTGAGACTAGCAGGAGGGGGAGATTTAGAAAATGAAAGAAAATTAAATTATTCTTTGTATATATGAGCTTACAAGACATTTTTAGGTGGTAGCAATTATGGAACACCCTTTGCTTTATCTGTAGATGTGGCTTGGTTTAAAAAATCAGAATGAAGTATAAATATCCAAGAGAGATATAATGCCGTACTCACTACTGTAGTGAATAAATAAAAGTTTCGGTGAGCACCTTTAAAAATCTGTAGTAAAATTAGAAAAAAAGAAAATAATGTATGGCATAGTTCATCAAAAGCATTTATTATTCTAAAGAAAAAAATAATAAAACCTCTCTCTTGATTATTCTTGATTAGCTGGTACCTGATTTAGGTTTTTCAATCAGATAGTCAAATATGGTTTACAAATGACCTTTACCTTACTAAATTGAATTTTGTAGCTTGCATCAGTTAATCCTTTCCCCAAAGCGAACAATGTCCTGTGTATTTTAGCTTATCAAAGACAATGAAAATGTTAAGAGAGCAGATCTCACTCTAATACTACAGAACTTGAATTGAATCACAAATGTAGTGCGTATCCACGGAGGCTTCCCATAGCCTCTAAGAAGCTTTCCTCAGACAGAGCTGTTTGTGTGGCACATTGGTGCACATTAATGAGAAAACTCCCTTGCTGGGACCAGTACTCTACAATGTCCTTGACTTTCATTATGTAAGGATTAATACCATGGTGAAAGTGTTTTTCTCAGTCTTGAATGTACATAAAGTCATATTATAAAATATACAACCGCATAACATTTCTATAACTTTTCAGGCAGAAAAAATGATTATTTTTTTATGATTTGGTTGATTTTCACTTAACATTTTATTGTATGCTTTTTTAAATTTAAGCTTTCTATGGTAACTTCTAATAGTTTAGTTAACCTATTTTACCTTAAAGTGTTATTTAATGACTTTAGAAAAATAGGAAAACTGAAACAAATCAAAAGTTGATGATTCCAGTATATAGAAATAACATTTAAATGTATAGCTTTTTAAATATAGATATGTATATATGTGTTCTTACACATTTTTATAAGTATGGATTTTAATCATAAGTTTTCAAATTTCCTCCTAGTTGTTTATTATATGTTTACATTTTGTTGTTTGAATAAAAATTTTATATTGTTGTTTTTAAAATGTACAGAAATGAATTTTAAAAGAAACTAAAATTGCATATATATATGTATACATATTCAAATGCAAAATATTTTAATGACACCTTGAAATGACAGATGTCAAGAGCTTAGCAATTTTATATTTCTTAAACATTCTGTTGACCTGGAAATTTGGTGCCTTACACTGCTATTATTTTGTTAGCAATCATAACGCTATATTAACCACCTATGTTCTTTCCAGAGTTATATTCTTGTTTCTTTAGTTAAATGAATTAATGTTTATTACTAATAAATTACTCAAATCATCCTTGAGTTCCTCACATTATGCTTCACATTGATGAATTTAATTGTCAAGGCTATTTCTCCACAATACCCATTTTATACTTCCTGGGTCTTTTATATTATAGAGGCCAGCCAGTTGCTTTTATTTTTTATGATTATTAACAAGGGCCTCATATTCTTGGATCACAATTACTTTCCTTCAGGATTTTCCAATTACTGCGTTACTTATCTTCTGGAGAAGTGCTTTTGTGAACACTGGGGCCAGCATGATTTTACCTTTTTAGGTAAAGTGGATCTCAGTATCTGCTATAAGTAAATGATTTATGCCAACAATGTAAGTGACCTTGCAAGTGGATTCCTCTCTGTCTAGCCACTGAAGAGACCACAGCCTCAGCTAACACATAGAATGCCTACTTCACATTTCTATGCATTACAATATATAGAAACTGTGAGAAAATAAATGTGTGCTAATTTAAGGTACTAAATTGCGGTAATTTGTTTTGCAGCATAGAAAACAACTGAACTACCAATTCTCTTTTTGTAACATTTGCCTCCATTAGTTACATTCCTATTTTGATTCACCAGGTATTTTGTGAGCTCGGATTTTGTACCAAGTCCTGTTAAGAATTGATCTCACAATTACATAAATCATTAAATAACAAAGTTCAGGTGGGAGTTCAGGTTTTTTTGCTCCTTGTCCAGCGATTATTCCCCTATAATAAGGAGCTATGGCTGTGCTAATTAAAAAGTCTCAACATAATTGCTTCCAATATTTAAGTTACAATGAGTTAGAACCATCATTCTTTTATATGTGCCCATATATGTGCCACATTTGAAGGTGTGCTGATTCTTATGGGGTACTAAGCCCAGAACAGGAAATGAAGTAAACAATCTTTCTCAGAAATGCTCATCAATGTTTATAGTATACACATGTTCAATTTTTGCTGTGCTAGAAGGTCAAAAGAGAAATGAAAGTCATGTGATAAATGTACATTTTTAAATACAAAAATACAATGTTTCTCATTTACAAAAATGTTAATATCTATGAGGTCTGGTTAATAAAACTTCTGGGTACTAACAGTTAAATTTCCTTATTAATTTTTTTTTTTTACTTTATTTTTGTGGGTGTGTAAGATTTGATTATTTCAAGCTTTGACAAACCTTGGATAAATTGATTTTTTAATCAAAACTATTTGAACACTTATAGTCAGAAATAATTTGAACCATATTAAAGGAGTTGCAATAAAATTAATTGAATTTTTTATGGACAATAAAAGTATATATAAAAAGATAAAGCTAGATTTTGTTTTAATATAATAGCTTCTTTAGATATCTGAAATGTTGAAATAAAATGAATGATTTGAATTCAGTTTCCTGTTTCATAGGATCTAATGATTATGTGGTATTAAATTTAAAAAGTACATTATAGAATTCTTCTACTTTTAATTTTATTGAGAACTATATTTTTTACTATAATAAACCAAAGGTCATATTCAGAGAATAATTATATCTTACTAGTGGTAGCAGCAAAAGTTTTAACCAGCATTTATTACAGATTTAAAAACATTTATTAATACCAAAAATGACAATGGAGAAATAATGATACCAATCAAATTAGTTATTTTTACCATACTTGATGTTTTGGAATAAATGAAATTATTTGAGCAGTGAAAGCCTATGCTTATTTGGCTGAAAAGAGTAATATTTGATTTGTTAATTAATATATTGGCACGTATGTTTTATAAAAATAAGGTCGGAACTCAAAATATTATATATGTTAATGGTTAAACCTTTTATAATGGCCTACTTCTGCAAAGCAATGAAAATGCTTCTCTCAGATTTCTTTTTGTCATCATGCGAAACGTCCTGTGATTTAATATCAATATTGCTACTTATTCAATCACTTGTGATTGACTCAATCATAAGATCTGAGTCAACTGGGAAAATAATGGTTATTTGACCACGATGTTGAGGTAGTCCTTACAGAGTGAGGGCTAGCAAAAGTTGAAGTCAAGCTGCCAACCTCTAAATCTCTTTAAAATGCCCGACTGCTCCATCAACTTTTAAAATAGAATGAACGTGGTTGCAACAACTTTTGTTTCTCTGACAACATACAATTTTTGATCATTACCATTTTCTACTTGATGCTTTTCAGATACAAAGTCCATACACTTTTAGAATAAAGTACCATTAACCTTAAATTGTTAAAAAATTATTCTGAGGTAGGGAGATAAAAGTTTAGTGAAATTCTACCACTAATAAAACTGGGTAAAATCACTGAGTTAATACAAGGTATGTAATTTGCCTGCATAATAGATAGTTTTATTTTTTCTAGTTACTTGAGATTTTTGTCCCTTTCTACGTTTCTTAAGGTCATAGCTACATTCATTTTTCTTCGTCTCTTCAGGTATAAAGAAAATATCTGAAAAATATTTTAATTAGAGTTGAATCAGGTTCGATATTAATTTTCGAAAGAGTCAAGTTGCCATCAAGACAATGAAGTAAACTAATCTGTGTAATCTTTCCAAGATTAAGAATGACAGGCTTTATGTTGGGAGTTTAGAGATCTGCTTTGTTGTACTTAACTGCTTTTATGTTCCTGGCCTCTGGCTCTTTGAACGAGGTTTATTTTCTTTTTTGGGGAGCGTTACTTTTAAAAACATTTTTATTGAATTCAGAGTGACATGGGTTAATAAAATTATATCAGTTTCAAATATACAAGTCTACGATACATAATCTGGACGAGGGACTTTTAAAAAATGTAATAAATCTTCTGTGGTACATGCTAATCTTCATATAACCTAGCCTCCTTTTTCTGAATCTTAAAATTTTCCAGCTCCTAAACTGATCATTAACTATTGCATGCTCCCTTAGCCAGGGAGATCCGAGCTGCCAATCAGTAGCAGCCTGTTTCCTAGGCTCCAGCGAGTGTGGTTCGATGGAAATGACAAATCTGAATTCCGGGGCCAGCCAGGATTGCACCAGCTGTTTTAGTTTGTTAGATTTGTATCCACTGATCTTCAATAACTGACAACGTGACAGACAAAAAACTATGATTTATGCCAGCCTTCACCACTGGTACGACAAAACGGTATGACAAAAACTTCCCTATCCTACAAGTGTTTTTTTTCTTATTAAAAATAGGCACTGCTCATAGAATTACAAGGATTTTAAACTGTAACAACATGTAATTTATGAATATTGTTTCAACATTATGATGATTAGCAATGAATTGCACATATGAGCAATTAGGAACCAATTATAAAGTTAACAATTATGAGATTATAATGTTAGCTTAGGCCAATTAGGAAGTCTATTTAACAGCGTGTGTGTAGATTTTTACATAGTTTAACCTTAAAAGTCATGGATAGAGAGAATTTCCAAAGATTATTAAATAAGATTATCTATAGGCATTATAACATTCTTTAATATTTGCCAGAAAAGTGGTACTGGAGGCCTTGAGTGTCCAGTTGTGTTATTCTTGTCTGGGTTTGCAAGGACATATTTAGCAATATATGTACAATGTTTGATTCTGTTTTGCATGTACAGATATTGACTCTTTGGAATACAAAGGCAGGTATGTGAAAAACAAATATTAATATTTATTAATATTGGGAATATTAATCACAATGTCTTACTACTGTAGGGTTTCACTTCATTGGGCATTAATTTATTTTTTATTAGATTTATTGAGGTGACATTGGTTAATAAGATTATATATGTTTCAAGTGTACAATTCTATGGCACATCATCTGTGCATTACACTGTCTGCCCACCACCCAAAGTCAAATCTTCTTCTGTCACCATATATTTGACCCCTTTTATTCTTTACTACCTCCAACCCCCCTTCCCATCCATATGGTAACCACCATACTGTTGTCTGTGTCTATGAGCTTCTGTTTGTTTGTTTTTTGTTTGTTCATTTGTTGTTTTCATTTTTATATTCCACATATGAGTAAAATAATATGGTTCTTAAATTTTTGTCTTCTTTCACTTAGCTTGGTATTCTCAAGATCCAACCATATTGTCACAAATGGCACTATTTCATCTTTTTTTTTTATGGCTGAGTAGTATTCCATTGTTTTTATGTACCAAGAAATAATTCTATTACCTGCTTGGTGAACTAATGTCTTAAACTTAAGGGGGCTAAATGGTAATGGAAAAATATAACAATAATTATATATTTAAAATAATAAATAAAAAAATAAAAACTATCCCTAAAAAATTCTCACCAAGCAGGCAACAGAATTATTTCTGTTTAAGAGGCTGTGATCCTAAATTACAACAGGCCTCCTTAGGGATATCTAAACTGCGAAAGAGAAAACAATATCTCTGTATGTGAATTCTATACTTATAAAGATTAGTATTCTAGATCTAAAAGTAAAATTCATTGAATGAAGAATATTTTGGCAGAGAAGAATTTTTCAAAAAATATAAATTTTATTAAGATTAATCTATGGGCAGAGGACAAATATAACTCATGATTGTCTTATCCACACTAATAAGGCTGATTTGTTTTTGAGAGTTTAACTAGTATTTACTTAGTCTTGCGAAAGGCAGGCATGACTAAGATTGAATAATGTATGATTTATAATGTTTGTAGCAGCTGCTTTTGATTGCCTTAGTTATCCATATTCCAGCTTCATTATGAAAACATTTATCTAATATTTTGTAATTTTGTAGTACTTTTTCTTAAGAAAATAAAAATCCCATACCAATATTAACTTTGTAAAACCTGATATTTTATTGGGTTTATAATGCTCGCTTTGGAAGGTTTAGCATCTGTTCCTTTTGCCATCATAATTATTCGACTCGGATTTTCACCTGCATTACAAAAGTAGAGGATTACTGTGAGATTTTAATAAGCCATAAAAATTAGAAAAGTTAATTTCTCATTTACTAGAGCTGTGGATATTATTATATGTTAATCATTTTAATCAAGTTCTTTTAAATTATATAAATTCAAAATAATATTTAAAATATTTTTCAAGGCATGAAATTTGTTCAAAATTACTAAGCAATTCTATTAACTTTGACTATTATAAACAAAAATTATATATCTAAGTATATATTTATATATACATATATATTTATATAAAATGCATGAAAATGGTTTAATAGTAAAAGTCTAACATGTCAAACACTGTTTATATAAGAAACAAACTGACTGACATAGTCACTTAATGAAGGCTTTCAGGTAGTTGTTAAGGGGCACTCTATTTAAAATTAAATAGATTTTAAAAATTTATTGTAAACTTTAAACCACTTGATCTTTCTGGAACACTTGGGATCATTCTGTTGTTTCTAAGGACACTATGCTAACCCCTTTTTTTCAAAATATAGAAAATTATTGAGACCAAGAATAGAACATGAAACTTTTACATTTATTCCAATAGTTTTGTGTAATCTTCCAGCTATAAAGTAGTCATTTTAGCACAACAAATTATTTCCATCCAACCATCATTATAGGTGGGTTTTCAGTAGGCCATATGATTTTATTAGTTCAGCTGCTTCCAGAGATGGGGTGCATGGCAAGACTAATAAATTTCATGATAGTAACCCATTCTCTTGCTTCTTTGGCTCTAAAATAACTTCATTGTCCAGGAGCAGTGAATACTGTGATGTTGATCAAAGTAATCTGTAAGTCTTATGAGAATGGTGTTTTGGGCAAACATCTAAAACTGAGTCACTATTTCAGTAAAAATAAAGCCTTTTTTCTACCCTTTTTCCTTACGTGGTGGGAGGTAGTCAATATAATTCAATTGCTGTTAGGTATCAGGCTGGTCCTCTTGTCAGGGATTTAGCACTGGTCTTTGCAGTTAGACACTGATCACTTGGCTGGATAGGCCCTAGCAAAGGGAAGTTCTTGTTATTAACTTCATGAATAATATTTATCCATACTGAGTTTTCATGGAACTCTTCTCCCACCACTTGGTGCATATATCTTACAAATACTTCTAGATATCAGCTATATCTTGATCACCAGGTCCAGTTTCTATGATATCATCAATATGGTAAGATAATACAATATTCAAAGTTGATAGTGAAACAGTCAAGGCTCTGTGTGCTGTAGTATGACAAAGAACAGAGTTGGTGTATTTCTGAGGTAACAGAGTGAAGATATGATGTCTTCTATGCCACAGGAAAGCAAACTCCCTGCTGATCCTTTAATTAGCACATAGATGAAATCCATGTAATAGCTTTAAACCAGTTACTGCTCTCCATGCTATTCGTTCCAGTAAATAGATCACATTTTAAACAACAGCTGCAATTGGAGGCAATTTCTAATTAAGTTTACAATAATTTCCTTTCATTCTCTGGCACTGATATTTCTTCATAGCCAAAGTGACATGTTAAGTAGGAGTAAGTTAGAAGAACTCTTTATTCTTTTATCTCTCAAGTCTTTGATGGTGGCATGATTCTATAGGATTGCACCAGATGACGTATTTTTTTTTCCCATTTCTGGATATAATGGGATCAGAGACCTCCACTTTTCCTTTCTATCACAACAGTCTTTCTCCCTGGGCTGAACACCCAACGTGAGGATTTTGCCATCTACAAAGCATGCATATTTCAACTATGCATTTGGAATTTAGGGAGATAATTACAGAGTGCTTTTGCAGATTTACCATGTCCACTAAGAGATGGATTCAGGCCAATGTTTTATTTTTGACCGATCTCTGAAATCCCCTAGTCTAAGAAGAGGAGTGCAGTGGTCTTTCAGAAGATCAAAAATTCATGTCCGTTCAGAGCTATGCATTAAGTAATACTTAAGTAATCTAGACATTTCGCTTTGTCTAAAACAAGTTACCTTGAAAGTGTTCACAGGTCCCTTTGGGAAAAACCAGGAAGACTGTTTCTGTTACATATTTGCAGTTTTGTTGTTAGAATCTAATTCAAGAGAACCTATTTTGTCCTTTATTTCAGGAGACTTAGAGTCTATGTAGTGGTTCAGTTCAGGCGATTAGGTTACTGGCCCTCGATTCCCCAACTTGATGGCTCAACTCAAGTTCCTTCACCCACTTAGATATGTTTGTGCTTTTTATCGTATTATACGTATTAAGGAAAAAAAAATGCTGGATTTCCCTTTGTTCCAGTCAGGGTTCAATCAGAGGAGCAGAATTAGAAGGATACTTATTAGAGAAAATGTCTTGCTCTAATACGGGAGTAAATTAAAGAGTCTTTGCAAGGGTGTTCCTGCTTCTAATGTCAGAGGCTGAAGTCCACAGGCAGCAGGGAGAGAAGACAATAAGGAAGCTGGGACCACTGGAGGACAGACCGAAATCATGCTGTTTCGTGTTGCCTCTGATGTTGGTGATTAGGCATCTACAGAAACCAGAGCCTTTTGTCCTGGAGCTGAGCATATATACGCTACACACGGCCAGGTGTCGGAGAAAAGGAAGATCAGAGGAGAAGGGAAAGCTACTGAAGGACCCCTCTAGAGACCTGCATTAGTTTGGATAAGTGAATACTTACCCATAATCCATGAAGAAATATAATAATAAAATAACCCATGAAAATCTTCTGCAGATAGCTTCTCCCCCTAAGCATTTTCATTTTCCCCCTGTATTATGTGCTAATTAAGCTCCAAGATCTCAGCTTCATTTAATTTAGGGCAACAATAAGGCAGATTTCAGTTATCCACCAAGTAAACTATAAAAGATACTTATCAATGCTCAAATTACCATCCACATTGATAATTTAAACTCATGTAATGTTGTAAATTTTTCCTAAAATAAAAGATGTATAATCCTTTCCCATGTGCATTCCCAGGTTTCAATGGATATTAATTGACACAAATCTGGCCAATCATTTGGTTTCTATTCTACTTCCTCTCAGGCCATAATTCATCTTGATTCTTCTGAGGGTATGCCGATCATTTATCTAGGTCAGGAAGAGATGAAAGATGGTACTTGTGAACCTAAAAAACAATCAGCATCTCCTTGAAAGGCATCTGCCTCAAAAGAGGTTATTGAGAGTTTTAAAGCAAAGGAAGACTAAAAGTCTCTCAGAGCAAGAAAATTTTTTTCTTCTTAAAAGCAAAGTTGAAGAGGATTGGAAGTGGTGATGTAAATAATCATATCTATCAGAATTCATACAAATTCCTCATTCCAATATTCAGGGTTCTATATTTTTTAAATCATTATTCTCACTTTCACTTAAGAGCCCCGAGAAATTCTGCATTTCATTTGCATTGTAAATTTTTTACTTGCAAAACCAAAAGTTGGTCTACTTTTTCTTTACATTAGCCCCATGGCTACAGGAAATAAAATATTCTTTTAGAGCAGTTATAGGCACTCATAAGATTGTGTATTTATTTTATGTAAAAATATCTCATCTGGTCTTTCTCTCCCATGCATGTCTTTGTTCTCTGCCAAATAGTTTTCAAATGATTTTTGTGGATTTTAAGGTGTATACATTCCTGAAGTCTCTTCCATTTATTTACCCCTGCCAAACTACACTGAATTTTGACACTACTGTTCCCTGGGTATACTCTCCAGTTTCTCGCCTGTCCTTCTCAGTTTCATAGACTAGCAAATGACACATATTATGTCCACCATGTAATACCTGTTAAATTCCTAGAAGCACTGAAGTTGGACTTATCTCACCAGTTCACCAAAACTGTCTTGTTAACATTACTATGGATTTCAGAGTAAATACTTACAGTTCTTTTCATGGGCTAAGATTTGCTGTAGTATTAAAAATTCCATTGAAAAAGCAGCATTCATTCAGCTATACATGCAGACAGTAAGCCTGGCTTTATCAGGCTTCATCTCAACAAATTACTTCTGTGATTAGCATACAAAGTTGGAGGTGAGAGGAGTTAGGCAATTACCTGCTTTCACTGGAAGGGACAGATGTTTCTAGTATTCACGTTTCACTAATCAACCCACGTCGGTTGATTATACCTGGGTCATCGGGACCAGGGACTGCACTTCCCTCCTGTGCCCAGGGAAAGAGGAGAGTGGATATTAGTAAACAGTAGTAATGTCTTCAACAAGTTCCATCATTATTAGATACTTTTTTTATCTTTTTAAAAACCATTTTCTTCATGATAATCACGTTGTTCATCCATGCTTTAGGCTTATCACCATGATTTCTAGTGCCGATTATTAACATTTCACTCTGTATAATTTCCCTGAAAAAATCTTCATTTTCATAGCTTCATCTAACACCTATGACCTAACAACTCCAAAGCTGTATTTCCAATGCAGCTAATCTCTTTCCAGTCTTACGTGTACTTATCTACCTGTCAACTAGAAATGCTTACCACAAGCCCAAATTGACCAGCACATAAAATCAAGTTATCTATTCAGATTCTTATTCAAATGACCTAATTTCAATATTATGACCTTTCCTAAGAAAATGCAATAACTCCCAAATCTCTGTTGTTTTCAGTCATCTCTCCCTGAGATCCATTTCCACTGAGACAGTGATCTAAGGGACAAAAAAAAAAAAAAAAAAAATCTGATCATGAAAAAATTTCTGTGAAAGTTTCATAGCTCCACATTATCTATAGGTCAATTCTCAAATTTATTTATTCAATATTCATTAAAGCATCATCCATGTTTTCAAATTTATCCACTCAAAAATTCATTAGCTATATTTGTTTCTCTTAGCTCTGCATGTGGCTGTCTGATGCTGACTTACCCTTTATTGCTCTTGGTGACCAGAGAACAATGCAACTGCAATGGAAGAGTGTGAGAAGTGAAGGCTGAAGGCTGAATTTTCCCCAAGTTTGTGGGCTAAAGCCTTAGCTTCAATGAGCCTGGATTGGAATCAATAGGTGAACTGATTCTTCAATACTGGGAGGGCAAGAAGTAAACAAATCTGAGAGAGCAGAAAGAATGCTTTCATTTATCTCAGTAGAATAGTGACAACCTATAGTTCATCCACAGCTCCCCAGAGAAGGAGTTTCATTTGCTTCAGAGATGCCGAGGATTCTGGTTATGAATGATGTTCAAGCATTAAAATCTAAGTCTCAATTTGCTGGCAGAGTAAAACTGTAGCCTATCTGTTTGACCACAGAAGGTGAAGAAAAATATGGTAGAAAATTTGAAACATATAACAAGGAAAAGGAACTGCTGGAAGAGACAGATGGACACCTGATTTGTTTTAAGCACTTAGTAAAATGCATTCAGAAATTGCATTAAACGAGAGCACTTGAGACTGAAATTAGTGGCTTAGCAGGTTCAGGAAAATTAGCAGGAAATAAATAGGAGTTTCAAAGAGAGGAAAAGGAGCAGATGGAAGATCAGAAATAACAAAACAATTGATTGAAGAAAATCCTTTGAGCCCAATGAAAAACTGTGTCTTTATCTTGAGAGTGCTCGTTGAGGCCGTACAGATAAAAAAGAATACTGATCTTGATTAAGTGCATGATTTCTAATGATAGAAAGTAATTTTACAATTCTCCATATGTAAGGATAAGTTATCAGCTGAGGCAAAAAAAAAATCTGACATATTTGTATTATTAACAGTTGGACACAATACTGTTAGTGTTGGTAGTCAGATATTAATGAAGGAGGGAAGCAAAGGGAATCAGCTATTGTTGAGCCTAATGGGCTAGGGAACTGACTCACATACTGAGTGCGCTTGCTTATCTAGGAACTTACAGCTTCACACACTCCACAGGGAACCAACCACCAGTCTGTTCCTGTGTAGATTACTTGGGAAAGGATAAAACAAAAAAGCACACATGTAATAGAAGTCAAGATGGCGACCATAGAGGTTTGTCAGTAGGGCCTGGGAAAAGCACTGGATTGAATGAGGGACACAGAACCCCAGAAGATACAAGAAATGGATCAGTTATGGAGAGGAACAGGCAGAAGTCTGTGAAAGATTGGGATGTTGGTTAGTTAGTTTGAAAGGGCCCCTGGTCCTTTTCAAGCCAGAGATATAATCAGCCTAACAAAGCTCTCCCCATCTCTCTCCCCAAATAACATGCACTCCCCCATTCACTTGTTGTGGCCCTAGCAGCTACGTGGTCAGTAGCCAGGTAGACTTTAAGCAGGTTCCAGGTAAAACAGCCAGGAACTGTACTAAGCTCTGATATGGACTAAACTTTGGCATGACACAGAATATCTCGACTGGCCCTATTTCTGGTCTTGATGAAGACCAGGTTGGATTTTTCCATGGCGGAACAGTGGAAGATGACACACAGAGAACCTGGGGGCAACCTTTCTTTTCCGCCCAGGGGCAGTCTGTTGATTTTGCATCAACAGTGAATCTTACCAGGAAGTCGCAATGGCCGGTACTTGGGTCTCCCAGAATGCTTTCCTTGTGATCCTGTGAAAGAACATGATTTCCACTGGCAAGAATGCTACTTCTAAATTACCAATAGAAAATAATGTTAGTTAAGATATTTCAAATTTATTCAAGATGTCATTTGCACCTCAGATATAGGAAGATATTTGAAAATATGCTAGAATTCAAAAGTGTATTCTTCAAGTATCACACTTAAGGAAAATATTTTGGAAATAAAAAACTACCACCGAACAAAAAATTAACTAAAAATGGGACCTCAAAATGTGAAAATGAAGAGAAAATGACACAATAGAATATTAGTGACTATGAAAGTTGATAAAAATATATTGATAAAGATACATGTCATGTGTTTGTATAAGTAAATTTATATGTAATATATATTTATAAGTTATTTATTACATATTTTATATATATATATTACTATATAGTTTTTAAAAATGGAGATCTACCTTGAAAATTTCCTGAGTAGACAAAACCAGTTCAGTCATAGAGTGAAACTTAATTTAGCTGATTTGGCAAGACTAACTTGACCTGTGTCATTTCTTGCTTATGCCCCTGGAAATCAACAGCAAAACTTAAACTGTTTCCAAGGTTAATGCAAGGTAAACACTATCCAATTCCCTATTATTTAAGAAAATTCTAACATCATAATCAATCACAGTGAAGAATAAATAGTGACTGCTTTCTCACTATATAAGCTACTTTATAACAATATATCCCTGGTCCTCATTCTATGTTTTGATTTGAGTGTTCCAGGTTTGCAAATTGTATTTTTGGTATGAATACAATGCTTTTTTAGAAGTTACTACTTTGGTGATTAACTGGCTTTATTTTTTTTTCTGAATTTTTTGACATTTTATATATATATGTAATATACATTACATTATACACATAATAAACTTTTAATGAATAAATGTATATCTTCTGGTATTGTTTGAGGACTACTACATAAGACTCATAGAAGGGTAGTTCTAATAATAACTATACTACATCAGCAAAAAAATAAAGGTAGGTATAAAACATAAAATAAGATCAAATCTTTTCATAGGCTTCATTGTGTGAAAGGAGAAAAAAGGAGAGTTTCAAAGTAATGTATATGTATTATTCTATAGAAAAAAATAAGAAATAATGAGAATATGTGGCTGCATAAACAGTGAAAGAAGCAATTATCTTGTAACAAATAAAAGTAAAATCACCTAATAAAGTGAGAAGAGTGGTGAACATTAATTAAATGGGACATAAATTATGGTTAAAAAACATCCAAATTAACACTAGTTGGAAAAGGGAAGTTTAGAAACTGAGAAAGTCTTCACAGCTAGAGTAAAGGAAGCTCTGATCTAAAGTGCAGGAATGCCTCGTTTTACTGAGCTTCACTTTATTGCACTTCACAGATACTATGTTTTGCAAAAATGGAAGGTTTTTGGCAGCTCTGTGTTGAGCCAGTCATCGGTGCCATTTTTCTAACAGCATTTGCTTACTTTGTATCTCAGTGTCACATTTTGGCAATTCTTGAAATATTTGAAGCTTTTTCATTATTATAATATTTGTTATGATGATCTGTCCTCAGTGATATTTGATATTACTATTGTAATTGTTTTGGGACACTACAAACCATGCCCACATAGGACAGCGCGCTTCATCAATGCATGAGTGTGTTCTGGCTGCTCCACCAGCTGGCCATTCTCAAGTCTCACTCCTTCTTTTCAAGCCTTGCCATTCCCAGAGACACAATAATGTTGAAATTAGGGCAATTAACAGCCCTATAATGACCTCTAAAATTTCAAGTGAAAGAAAAGTCACAAATCTCTCACTTTAAATCAAAAGCTAGAAATGTTTAAGCTTAGTGAGAAAGGAATGTTGAAAGCCAGATAGATGGAAAGCAAGGCCTCTTGTGACAAACAATTAGCCAAGTTAGAAATGCAAAGAAAAAGTTCTTGAAAATGAAAAGTCCTACTACAGTGAATAGAAGATTGAAACTAAACAGTCTATTCTGATATGGAGAAAGTTTTAGTGGTCTGGACAGAAGATTAAACCAGTCAAAGTATTCCTTTAAGCTAAAGTCTAAATCAGAGTAAAGCGCTAATTTCCTCAATTTTGTGAAGGCTGAGAGAGGTGAGAAAGTTGCAGGAAAAAATGGATGAAGCTAGTGGAGTCTGGTTCATAAGATCTAAGGAAATAACTCATCTCCATAACATAAAAGAGCCAGGTGAAGCCACCTGTGCTAAAGTAGAAACTGCAGCAAGTTATCCAGAATATCTAGCTAAGGTAATTATTTAAAGTGGCTACATTAAACAATAGATTTTTCAATGTAGATGAAACAGCCTTATAATGAAAGAAGATACCATTTACTACTCTAATAGCTAAAGAGGAGTCAATACCTGGCTTCGAAGGTCCAAAGGTCAGGCTGGTTCTCTTGTTAGGAGCTAATACAGCTGGTGACTTTAAATTGAAACCAGTGCTCATTTACCATTCTGAAAATCCTAGAGCTCTTAAGAATTATGCTAAGTGTAAGGCCTGTAGGATAGCACATCTGTTTATACTGCGGTTTACTAAATATGGAGAGTTTCAACTTTACAGTCTTATTATTTAAGACATACATTTCATCAGGCTCTAAAGGCCATAGATAGTCATTCCTGTGATGACTCTGGGCAAAGTAAATTGAACACCTTCTGGAAAGGATTCAACATTCTATATACCATTCAGAACATTTATGATCTATGGGAGGACATAGAGGACATAAAAGATCAACATTAACAGGGGCTTGAAATATTTAAGACTTCAGTGGAGAAAGAATGACAGGTGTGGTAGAAATAGCAAAAGAACTAGAATTAGAAGTGAAGCTAGATGTGACTCAATTTACTGCAATCTCATGATCAAACTTTTTTTTTTAAACAGATGAGGAATTGCTTCATATGGATGAACAAAGAAAATGGTTTGATTCACCAGAGGAAAAAGACTGTCATGGTGGATTAAGATCTAACTATATGTTATAGTTAGAAAAAAACCCTAAAAACAAAGTGATTTTTTTAAAGTTAAAAATAAACAATCAGCAAAGGAACAAAAAAATATTCAGAATAATGGTACATGAAATAGAAATATTAAGACAAAATAAACTAAGATTATAAATCAATATAATAGAGACATCATACATTAACAAAATGCTGCCAGACATAGATTTTGATATTATAAATCTATTTGTATAAACCACAATAGTATCTAGATGCATTGAAATGATCAGTAGAATTAGAAGAAGAGTTTAAAGTAATATATAATGACAAATATTTATTAAGTAATGTAATCAATAAATTTGCTTTAATAGTCCAATAGAAAAAAACCCTTAGATCTTTGTAATTGCAAGGATATGCATACTTTTTTCTTATGTCCAAATAACATTTATTTCATTCTTTCTTCAGCTATCATTATTTCTCTTAAAGTAAAATTTCTAACATGTTTTTAAAACGTTCAGAAGATTTAGTTTCTATTAGGAAAAAAGTATCTTATGCTTAAGTTAATTACAAGAAATTTTACGCACATTTTATATTCCATCTTGGAAATGTCATATGCATGGGTACCTATATGTGTACATTATATGACTTTATGTATTCGAATTATGAATGTACATATAAATAGATGTTCTTTCCTCTTCTTTTATCATTATAGTGAAGAAATACTTATTCTCTCTTCCTATGTCCATCCCCTTTCTCAGAATCTGCAAATTATATTTTTTCTTCTGCTTATTTTTACTCACCAGTCTTATGATCTAAGACCTAATAAGTTAATATGCATCAATGAAAATCTGTCATCCATTCCAGAAAACTAATTATATTTAAGTAGTGTGAAATCTGTATCCAATAGGGAGAAGATTCATATAACTTTACCATGTAAATGTAGTACATAACATGTTTTAGGGTATTTTAAGGAAAATAGATCATCTGAAGCAATTGATGCCTCCAACATCATTTTCAACATTCTTCATTTTCACTTAATTATAGTGTAAGTTAAGCATTTGCAAAAAAATTGAAGAAATAATTGTTATTTAATCCTTAGTGTTCTTCCTCATTATTTCCATCTTTGCAGTGTAACAGTTGCAATGATGACAGGTGTTTGGGAAGGTATGAGTTTGTTAAGGAACCAGTGAATTCATGCTCCAATTAATTGCTACTGAAAACTACTAGAAAGAACAGGTGTAGAAAATTTGTAACAAAAATGAGTTAGATTCTAAAAATAAAGGCAAAAAATAAAAAGTTGATGGAGTGCTTAAATTAGAAAATTTTTCTTTATTTTCAACCCGATATAGTTTCTATTAAAACAATATGTAGTAATTTCAAGTGCTTAGTATTTGTCAACTCTGCTACCAAGAGTTTTACGCATGTTACCTCCTCTGAGACTCTCAATAGCATTTAACTGTAGTTATTATTGTTATGACTGTTTACATGCAAAGCAATTAGGCTTAGAGCTAGAGAAAAGGGCAAGAAGGGTAAAGGGTGTTGAGTTTCACTTTGTGGGAATATGGGCTACGAAACAGGAAATTTATGTGTACTGGAGGAATCCTACTCAGGCTGTTTTTAACTGCATTGGTCCCTCTCTGTGGACCTATGAGAGTAGACCAGTTGAAGAGATTTCCCTAGAATTTCAGTTCCAGAAATAACTGTATTGATCTTCGGCAGTTGATGTGCTTTGCGCTGAGGACATTCTGCACCATGTAATTCATGTAAGTTTTCAGATTATGTTAGAGTTTACAGAATATAGAGACAAACTGGTATGAGTGCTGAAGTTCTCATACTACTTCTTATTGTTTTTCTCTGTTTTTATTCCTCTAAAGATCCAATGTCCTTGTTTGCATATAACCCACTTGCAAAGTCTATATCCATTTGAAATGTTCCTCATTTCTGGAATTAGTTTATATAAAAATAAAACCCTAAATCTCCAAATAAACCACTGTTCTATGCTTCCTATCCTTCCATTAGTCATCACTGATAAGTGTAACTGCACCCTCCCACAACCTAATCTCTTTCTTATAAAATGATTCTAAGGAAATTATTGATGAAATTGTATTCCCTTCCTGTAGTTACTTTGTAATTTAGTAATTGCGAACCTGCATTTAATCTGACTATCTGTTTCAATGTCCGGATTGTAAAGAATGAAAATACTTGCCCATAGGTTGGAAGCTGCATTTTTGTTATAAATTATTGATGGCCTTTCTGTACTGGTAAAATACTATATTGCAATATCAAAATATTAGCAAATGCATTATATAATTTGTAAACTTGTAAATGAACTCTATCCATTATTTTCAGTTAAATGTCAATACATAACTATTTGTTTTTCATCCTCTAGAACACTGTTTTCTTTCTGGCTTCAATAAATATAAAGACTTTGATGGTGGGATTTGCTTGAATAATTAAAGACAAGTTGGCCCATATGCCTGACAGTGTTGTGCCTTCTGAATGCAACATTTCATTCTGTCTATCTTGTCATGAGGTCAAAAAATGGCTCTTCAATGCACTAAGTGCAGTCAAATGGCCTTACAAGTAAACATCCTTTACAAGTAGAACCTCAGCTTAGACCATAACTTTTCTTCCTTGTTGAATTCACCTGACAAGCCAAGAAATAACTGCTCTAAAAAGCTGTAGCCGGCAGCACTTGACATTCACGGCCACACTCCCACTTCACTTCCCAGAGGCAATCAGATATCTCCTCTTTCTCAGGTTTCTTTTGTTCTAAACTGTAAGAACATAGTAAAGTGAATGTTTTGTAAATGGACACATTCAATAAGAAAGATTACTAGTGACATTAAGAAATGCTGCATGTATTAAGGAATAGTAGTAACCAAAAATGATACTTTCTCTGATGTTAAAGGCAATGCAAGCTTAAATAAAAGAAACTAAAAACAATGAGACTGTTTTCTACTTCACATCAGTGCTTTTAAGTTTAAAAGCATGAAATAAGTTATTTTTAAAATTTTCAATAATCAATTTTAATAAATACTATTGTAATTATTTGATTTTAATTATTTAAAGTATTTTTAATTGGGGCAGTTAGTCTTAAATTTCTTTTGAAGTATTATTTTCAAAATTTAAAACATGGTTCTCATATAAAGATAGAATGAATACATGTCACAGATTTTATTCAACTCATTAACTAATGAAGTGGCCAAAAACATGGGAAGGTTAACTCCAAAAACATTTGAGGACTATGTGTTTTCATAGTCTACTTGGAAAGGCATTTAGGTAGAAAATTAGAATAAGATTACTAGAATAGCTATAACACTGGTTTGTGTCCTTAAAGGCAAAGAACCCATGAGTTTGGTGATATCTTTTCAAGTAGGCAAATATCTAAATGTAGCACATAATTTTCCAATGTCTAAGCACTCATTAGTTAACACAAAAATATCCATCCTTCTAGATAATCAAGTAATTCTTGGTTGGACCTACTAATAGGGCAATATGACACTGAAAGAGTGTCCAGATATCATCCTCTTGTTTATGACCCAGGTTTAGATCATGTCTTTCCTAATCTATCATTTTATTGGCAGGGGGGTCATCTGAATGCCACTTAAAAATTTACTTTAATAATGGAAATTGTCAACATATTTGAAGATGATTTATAAAGAAAAAGTTTACTTAATAAAGATTGATAAGATAGCATATCTGCCTAGATATTAAAATTGCTGTAGATAGCATCTGCTCATTATTTTCAAATTTATAAAATATTATGAGTTTTATATATTTCAGGTGATATAATTCAGATCTCAAGAAGGAAACATTTTGAAGTAATGATTAGAATATCTTGTGAAAGTCTTGAATATGGTCTAATATTGTAGAAATGGGACAATTATATTATGAATTATGATTGACCATGTTAGTGAATTGTGAAATAAATAAGAACTTATAATTTTGTGTCTTAAAGTTGAACAATACAGTAATCAATAAAATGTCTTCTAATGAAATAAAAAACTGCTTTTATACATAATATTTCTATAGTAATAGTTCTGGCTTTATACTTTTATAACAAACATTTTTCCTATGATATGTGTCTTGTAATTATAAAATTTCATGAAAATGTATACAGGCAATAAAATAATGTAACTGGTTTTATTCTGTTCCTCCAGAAATTAGGATTCTAATTAATATATGTTTTTATTGGCAAAGTACAATTACAATGACTTCATAATAATATTGTCATGCTTATTTACATAGGAGAGAGGCACTTTCTAAGTTAAAAGCAGTATATAAGCATATGTTATTACTTTTTAGAAATTATTTTCCCAATAAAATATTTTATTATAAAGTCTGTTTTCCAATTTTATTTTTAAAAACTATCGTAAGCCTTGGAAACTTCCATTTTACATAAGGGGAAGTGTTAGAGTGAACTCTGGATTTTGTTTTTCTCGAACTGGTTTAGAAGGATGGAGCGAATGCCAGACTGAAGTCATCAACATACACTGATTTGCATTTTCTCTTTATTGTGACTATTTTAGTCACTTGAATTAACTAAAATTTCCAGGATAGAGTTTAATAAACATTAGTACCAATTTGTTTAATTGAGCAAAACTCATTTCAGTTTAGAAAATCAAACCAATACTACTTTGACATTTACTAAATTATTATTGCTTAAGAGGTAAAGATTGTTGGAATATGTGACTATTTGCTGGAGAGCAATCTATTTTTTCTTAACAGTGCTATCATTGGTTTTCTTAAACATGGAGGTAGTTATAAACTACTTGCTATAGCTTTTTATGTAAGAACTACATGTTGAAATAATATTGCATGTTAAGAGATGTTTCATTGAGCTACATTCTCAATGATGACATCAATAAAATAATAACCGCATTAATAACAGCTATAGAGTACATATTTTATGTCAAAGGTTAATCTATATGTGTTATATAGATTGTTCTATGCCTCACAATAATCTCTCAAACAGATATTAATGTCAACATTTTCCAAAGAAGAAATGAAGCATCAAGGAGGTTAAGTAACTTATGAAAGTACCCAACTGATAAACAAACAAAACCTCAGTTTGTTTAACTCCAAAACCTATGTTGTTTTTATGAAATCACAAATAAAAATTAAAACAAACAGTATGTACTCAGAAGGAAAATCTCTTTTCCTATTACAATAGTCTATGCAATGGCTGCATGATCTGACCCTTAACTGACAAATTCAGTCATTTATAAATGATTTCCACTAATATGTGGACTAAAAGTGAATTGGATTTCTTATTATCTGCTAGAACAAGGAAATTTCAAAAGTTTTGTTCTGTGAACTTTATATCACTCTCTGGAATACTTTTCTTTGGTATATTCTTTTAATTTTTTAATTATAAGCATAAGAATTTGGGATTTGGGGCAGACTTATTACTGTTTCACTCATTTACATGAGATTTGAGTGATCATTATTTCTCTCTAATAGAGGCATCAGAAAAAAAACACTCCTATTTAGTAAGAAAATTATAAACATAATAAAAACTAACTTGACTTCAACATCGGCACTTTCCAAATTCTATTTCAGGTATAGAAATTAAGAGCATGATTCTTCCTTGCCTTTATTCAGAATATAACCAAAGAACCAAAACAGAGAGCTTTCCATGATGTATTATATAGGACAGAGAGAAAATTCCCATATTAAAAACAAAAAAGGCACATGTATGCCCTGATGGGCTTTTACTGTTTATACATTTTCAATATGTACAACTTCTACTAATAAACTACAGGTAAGTTGCTCCAAAGATAAGAAAATTAGCTGAAGTCTCCTTGTCAAAATGTGGCTGAGTTAGTGTTTTGAGTTGTGATTTACACTGCAGATGTAAGGTGACTTGCCGTATATATTTCATGCTCTAATTATTCCCGCCTCGACATTGTCAGTTAACATGATGTTGAACTTAAAAGCACCTGCTTCAAAATATACCTGTAATGGAGCCTGGACTGATGGGAGTGGGATTTGTAATATAACTTAGAAAAGTTTGACAGTAAAATGAATGAGACTTCTAAAAAAAAAAAAAAAGACGGAAGTAAACTAGAAGTGAATTCAAAAGAAATAGAGAAAATAATATGCAAGGGAAAATTAATTGAAATTTAAATCTATAGTGCCTATTTGAATGACTGGTACACATGGGACTTTAATGAATGTTTGAGTAATGAACAAATAAACTCAGTGCCCTAATTAATAGTTCTGGTCTCTGAGAAAAAGTTACCCAATGTAGTAAGAAAGATAAGCATGCAAAAATTTACCAAGCTCTGGGTTTCTTCAAGAAGATAAGATTTTCCCTCCATCTGTCACTTTCCACTCTTATTGAAGCATCCTTGGAAAAAATAGGCTGAGCGAAGACATAAAACTTCTAAACATCAAAACCCACCTGCTTTATGATCAAAAATAAAGTAGAGGCTGGCTTGTAACTTACTTTCTCCAACTAATTGTGTCAGAGGTGATGAAGAGTGAGTTAACAGACTTAAAGAGGCCTTTTGCACTTCTGCTTTCTCTTGCCTCTTCATGATCTGAGACCATGTCTAGGTTCGCCTGTCAGAAGGATGAGAGACCACATGCGGATGAGCTGAGCCATCTAGGAGCAGCTGACAAACAGCCACCCCAGGCATGGGAGGGTCCAGCTCCAAGCTGCAGAACCACCTTCTTAACCCACAAGTATAAATACAGAGCCAGCCAGGAACCAAAGCCTTAGGCATGGATTCTTGATCAAGTGATTTTTAGGGTAATGATATCAGGTAGAGAGGAGTAAAGGAAGCAAGATAAGGCTAGGGAGTAAAGATAAGCAGGGTTATCGACCGGAGACTGTCTTCATTCTGATCCAGAGAGGAAGCCTGAAGCAGAGAGTTAGTCCACATTGAGGAGACGGGCTGCCATTTCCTGCCCCAGTGTTAATGGGTACTTGGTAGAGGTCTGTCCTCCAAGGGAGGTGGGACTTGGGGAGAGGGCTGGAGAGCAGCCAGCGGGCTCCTATTTGGCCAAGGGATTTTCACCATAGAAGGGAGGGCTATACAGCAACTGGGATTGAGCACATGCGCCATCAAAGGGAATTGTGTTGGGCAACCAACAACATCTGCGACATTGTTTTAACTAAGTTAAGCAGGGGTAACTAACTAACACAATAACGAATGTTTTAATGATCTGCTAGGCACTGCTAAAGCTAATTTCACACTTAATATTAGAGTAAGGAGATTATCTTTAATGTAGATAACAGGAAGCTAAGAGAAACATGTTTTTGGATTTTGTACAGGAATCATGTGATCAAATTATTTCCTGGAAATAACTTTTTTAAAAATATATTTTATGGAATATGCTATTACAGTTGTTCCATTTTTACCCCCTTTATCCCCTCCACCCCGCACCCAGCCCATCATCCCCATACCTCTTAGTTCATGTCCATGGGCTGCACACACCAGTTCTTTGGCTTCTTAATTTCCCACACTACTCCCAGCGTCCCATGTCCACTTTTTTTTTTAGTCAACATTTTCCCACCACCACTTTCCCTAGCCCCTCACACTCTCAATCCTTCCCCTATTTGGCTTTGTCCATCGATCCTCTATGCATGTTCCTTGATGACCCTTCCCCTCCCTTTCCTCTGTCATCCCCCTCTCTCCTCCCCTCTGGTTACTGTCAATTTGTTTTTTATTTCAACGTTGCTGGTCATATTTTGCTTGCTTGTTAATTTTGCTGATTAGGTTCCACTTACAGGTGCGAGCATATGGTATCTGTCTTTCACCCCCTGGCTTACCACATTTAGCATAATGCTCTCCAGTTCCATCCACGCTATTCTGAAGGGTAGGAGCTCCTCCTTCCTTTCTGCTGTGTAGTATTCCACCGTGTAAATGTACTATAGCTTTTTGATCCACTCATTGACTGTGGGGCACTTAGGTTGCTTCCAATCCTTAGCTATTGTAAATTGTGCTGCTATGAACATTGGGGTGCCGAGATTCTTTTGAATTGGTGTTTCAGGATTTTTCGGATATAATCCCAGCAGTGGAATTGTTGTATCAAAAAGCAGATCCATTTTTTTATTTTTTTGAGGAAATTCCAAACTGTTTTTCGCAGTGGCTATACCACTCTGGCCCTAAAGCCTATGTAATTTATGTGAGGAAAAAAATCATAAATATATTTCTGCATTGACAGATGTGCACCTATAATGTCATTCTTTGTTTCTCTTTTTATGAGGGGTGACTCCCAAAAACAGAATTTATTTATAAAAAATTATGTATTTATTTTCCATGTTTAAACTTCAGTCACTTCCAAAATAGTCTCCATTTGATATACTATACCTATTAAGACATTTTTTCCACTGTTCAAAATAGTTTAGAACTTGTCAATTTTGATACCTTTTAGTGCTTCTTCCATTTTTTTATTTCACCTCTTCCATTTCAGCAAAATGTTTGCCTTTGAGGTCTTTTTTCATTCAGGGAAACAAACAAAAGAAGTCACTCGGAAAAATCAGGTGAATAAGAAGGAATAGAGCATGGGGGTCCTGCCATTTTTAACCAAAAGCTGCTGAACGCTTGGCTTGTTATGGACAGGTGTACTCTTAAATTACCTATCATGAACTGGACAAACCCGTTGAATCTTAAAAACACTTCACTGAAGTTGAGCGCACCCTCCCACAGCAACTCCAGCTGATGCACTGATACAGATGGGTGTCTAGAACACTCACCCAGAGCGGGAAGCCTGTACTACAAGGGGCCTGCCTTCCAGAAGATAATTTTGTTTTGGGGGGTCCCCCTTTGTATGCCTATATGATAATTTATTTAATCACTCTATTATCCTCAGACTTTACTTTTCTTACCTTTGTAAAAAATATTGTAAGATTTGATTGGCAATTTTGTTCAATGGTGGTCATAAACATTTCTCTGGTAAATATATCCTTTTAATTTTCCCACTGATTTGATTATTTCCATAAAATATATGATAGGGGATAAAATTGTTATTGCAAAGGGTGATAATCTTTAATAAGCCTTTTCTATGTAATGTTAATTACAGTAAAGTAAGATTATTCAAATTTTCAGTTCTTCATATAAAATAAAGGATTTCGTGAAAACAGTCTCATTAACATGACAGTGCAGAAGGCAGACAGAAGCAGGTCAAGGCCTAAATGGAAGCTGGAGTGAAAACAGGCCAAGTTTATTGAAACTAGACTTGATTTACAAATTAATATTGGCTGTTATTTTCATGCCATCTATAAATCCTGTAAATTAGATATTGTTATTCTCACCATTTTCAATAAAAACAGTGAAGTTAAGTATCTTCCCAAGATCACACAGCTGGAAAATGTTGCAGACAGAATTCAAACTTAAGAACCCTCTTCTGCAGCGTTCACACTCACAATCTCTACCACTAACAGGCTTGGGAGGGAGAGATGCCAGGAAAAGTTCATAATGCTGTATGGAGAATCTCACGGATTTGAAAAATTTGATTGCTAAGCTGGGTGGGAAAAAGTAGAAATTGAATTTATAGACAAGAAAAGAGAAAAATTTTGGAGAATTTTCCTGAATACACAAAGAACTAGCTGATCAAAAGCATAGTGAGATCATTAAGTTTAGAGAAAATAGGAGAAAACAAAACCTGAGTAGGGAGGATGATAGCTTTTTAAATATATTATAGGAGAATCAAGGAATAGATATATATAAATTTATAAATAAGTTATATCAATGTTATTTCATTTTTTTGCAACCTGGCAAATTGGAAACTGAGTGTTTTCTTTGTAAACAATCTTTGCAATAAATCATTCATTAGCCAGGACGATTTCACTTTCAGTACTGGTCAGGATCACTAACAGAGCTGAACTAATGCAAAATTAATGAAATATGTACAATTTAAGCAGTGCATTAGGTAGATATTGATTATTAAGTCACTAATTTATGAGCTTAAATTAAATCAGTTCACACACAGCATGCAAGTTCTGTAAATACTCATACACTTAACCTTAAAAGTAATAAAATAAAGCAGAAATTACCAAGTTAAAAATTTATTTTTCTCAGAGCAAATGAACTAAAAAGAATTGTGTGAAGATTGTTTTTTTAATTATCTAAAGAAAATATGACTCACCAGTAAAAATTATGTGAAAGTGTATATTTATTGTTATAAGCTAAAATATAAACATCTAATTCTCTGGTATAAATTCATTTCCAGATACTGGCTGTTCCATTTCAAACTATTACCTTCATTTGAAATGATTATCTTCTTAACATGTAGAGTTTTAAAAATTAGGATAAAATTAAAACAAAGTTTAATAACTAAACCAAAAACATTCTGCTCTTTCTCATCCTATATAAATAATGTATTTGTTTTTCTAACTAGTGTTATTTTATTCTTGTTATAATCTGCATAAAGAAACATGTATTTTTGATTTCTAAAAATTATATTAAATCTAGATGTGAACTTTTATGTTTGCTATAAATACTGCTTGTATGCAATAACTGTGTAATATTAAAAGGTGTCAAAAGGCAACTTCATTCATGGGTGCTTTTGTCTAACTTTTCAATTACAAATATTATTTTGTATGCATTTTATGTTACCATGAATTCAAAACAATCTGAATTGCTTTTGCTGTGCCATTGGAGTTAAAATATTTTCATCACAGTTATCATTTAAAAGAATATTAATATGATATTATAAGGTGTAAAACATAATGTGGTCACATGGTGTGTGCATGTATTGATTTTTAAGTGGCATTTTTTACTGTGGAAATTACTTGTTCCAGCCAAGAAATATTCAAGTCATGTATTTTAGATGAGAGTACTTCCTGTATGACCCTGAAAACAATGAAACGAACAAAAAAGTTACCACAATCATAACAGAGAAAACCATTTTGTACTTGAAATGAGATACCAAGAATTTCTTGACATGAAAGAATAATATCTAAATAAGTCTTGTGTTATTTAGACAGACGAGAATAATGCTTTATGGACTTCCTATTTAAACTGATTCCTGCATTCACCTTAAATGAAATGAGAAATAAATCTTCATTTGAAAGTAATGACATTTGAATATAATTAAATGATCCAGTTTAATATACTATCTGTAAATATATATTTTATTTTCATTTTGGTACTATGTGACTATCAATTTCTGTACTTTTCTTCATTGGAGGTTATTCAGTGACCAAAAATTTATATCGTAGAATTCATTCTCCCACTTTCCATTTTCCTCTAGCTTATTGAACTCACACCTTGATGAAAAATCCCTTTTACTTAAGCTAACATTTCATGTATACTTCACTTTCCAGATTTTATTCACTTTTATTTTTAGGTAAAGTTCTCATATTACTAAAAGCTTTAGAACCTGTTTTAATGAACTTATTCAACTTAGCACCAACTATAAACTTGAGAGATTCATGTAACTGTTCTATCTTTCCTCAGTGGCTCAAAATATTTCAAATATTTTAAAATATGCAATCTGTCCAGAAAAAGCCTAACCATTGTTAATATAACCAGAATGGTTTGGGAAACATTGATATAATCTGGCAGCCAAGAACAGTGGACTGAAATGTGCATTTCAGTGGAGTGAACAATGGCAACTTCACTGTACTAGTCAATGGGGACCATAGACACCATGGAGTGAGCATGTGCACTGTGTGGCTGTTGCATTCAAAATGACTGAGTGAGTAGAGCAACAAATCTGCATCAAATTCTGTATTAACCTTGACCATTCCTCCATGGAAACTATTTGGATGATTCAGAAGGCTTTCAGGGATGATGCGATGATTGCAGTGCAAATAAAAGTGTGGCATAAAAACTTCGAAGATGGTTGAGAATCTGTTGAAAGTGATCCACGTTCTGAAAGGCCTGCAACAAGAGAACACATGAGAATGCTGAACATGTATGGGCTGCAATCAACAAAGATCCATGACTGACAGTGCAAGAACTTGAAAGTGACCTGGGGATTACAAAAACTACTGTGTCTAAGATTTTGACCCAGGATCTTGGCACGAAACATGTCAAGGCAAAATTCATTCTGCGGCTTCTGCTACCAGAGCAAAAGGAATGTTGTGCTGCAGTTGTTAATGTTTTGATTCAAACCATTTCCAATGAACCAGATTTCCTCAAGAAGCTCATAACTGCTAATGAATCGTGGGTCTACGACTGTGATCCAGAAACAAAGGCCCAGTCATTCTGATGGAAGTTGCCTGGTTCTCCACTCCTTAAGAAGGTGCAGCAAAGTCACACCAATATCAAGGTCATATTTTGAACAGTGGAAGAGATGCTGGGAGAACTATGTGAGGTCCCATGGTGCCTACTGTGAAAGGGACTGAGGTGTCATTGTCCTAGGTACGTTTCTTGTATTTTGTATCTTCTTCATTAAATGCTTCTATTTTCCATAGTACATGGCTGGGTATTTTAAGGACAGGCCTCGTATATGTATTGTTTAGTTTTAATTTGTTGATATGTAAAACATAAAAAGGATAGACTTGGATAAAATAGAAATTTGGGCCACTTTCATAGGAATATAAGCAAAGAAATAAAAGAAACAAGTGTTACATATGAGAAAGCAGACACAGTACAAATTAGACGATAAAAAGGAGAGAGCAGGTGAGTCTGTAAGGCTTCTTGGAAAACTTATAAATTAGGTAGCTTCAACCAAATACTTAAAAAAAAAATTATTGTTGTTCATTTATAGTTGTCCTCATTTTCCCCCTTTGTTTTCCCCCACCCTGCCCCTGCCCCCCACATTCAGCTGCTCCCCATTGTCCTTGTCCATGGGTCCTTTGTACACATGTTCCTTGACTTGAACCTTCCCCTTCTTATATGATTATTGACATATTTGAGGTTCAGCTAATTACTGTATCTTGATAGTTGTCCCAGTGGTTCTTTGTTCCCTTTTCACTTTTTTTGGCCTCCTTTTGGATTATCTGAATATTTTATATGATTTCATTTTATGTCTTTTGTTGGCTTTTTAACTCTAACCCTTTTTTATTTGATGGTTCCTTGAATACTTGAAGTGGACCTTTGTAACTTATCACGTTCCGCTTTTGAGTGTTATGCCACTTTACACACAACGTAGACACCTTACGGCAGTGCACACCCATTTCTGCCTGCCCGGCACCAGAGCTTCTGCTGCTGTTCCACATTTTCCTTCTCTCTGTGATGCTTACAGTCATTTTTATTTTTGCTTTAAACTCTTCATTATCTTTTAGATAAATTTAAATAGTGAACGATTCTGTTTTATTTATTAACCCACCTACCTGATTTCCAGTGCTCTTTATTACTTTGTATAATTTCACATTTCTAACTGGAATCAATTTCTATCCACTTTAACATTTTTTTGTGCATTTTGATCATAAGTTCATATAGTTTTATTTTGTTTCAAATAACATTATTTTGCTTTTGATATTTAAAATATTTTCCTTAGGTATACAATTCAGAAGTGACTAATCATTCATATAAATACTTAAAAGATGTTGCCCAACTATTTTCTGGCCTGTATTATTCCCATGAAAAATTTGCTATTGTTTAGACTCTATTTCCTGTAAGTCATGATGTTTTATTTCTTGTTTTTTTGTTTCTTTCTTTAACATAGTTCTTAGCAATATTTTTATAATGTAAAAGTACAGTTTATCTCATGTTTCTTGAGCTTCAATTGTTTTGTTTTTTTAAATTTTTTTAATTGTTGTTCAAGTACAGTTTTGTCCATTTCCTCCCCACCGCTGCCCCTCCCCCCACCCTTAACCCCATCCCGCCTTGTCTTTGTCCTTGAGTCCCCCATATATGTTCCTTGACCACCCTTCCCCTGTTGCCCCCTGTCTTCCTCTCCCCTCCCTCCTCTGTTCACTGTCAGTTTGTTCTTCATTTCAATGTCTCCAATTACATTTAACTTGCTTGTTTGTTCTGTTGATTAGTCTCCACTTATAGGTGAAATCATATGGTATTTTGCTTTCACCACCTGGCTTATTTCACTTAGCATACAAAAAACTGTGGTACATTTATACAATGGAATACTACACAGCAGAAAGAAAGAAGGAATTCTCACCATTTGCAACAGCAGGATGGATCGGGAAAGCTTCAATTTTACCGAACTTTTTATTTATGTGACTTTATAATTTTTATCAAATTTAGAAAAAAATGGTGATTTTTTATTGAATTTTTTTTCTCTTTTCTATCTCTCAGGGAGACCAATTATTTGTGAATTAGGTGACTTAGACGTTACCCCACAATTCACTGTTGCTTTATTCATTTTTAAGGTTTTTTTTCTTTATTATAATTTTCAATAATTTCTAGTGCTATTTCAATAAATTCTTTCATCATTTATTTTTCACTATCTAATCTGCTGGTAATCTTACTAGTCCAGGTTTTTAAAAATTTTAAACCTTGTAATTTTCATCTGTAGAAATTTAATTTGGTCTTTTTATATCTACCATATATCTAATTAATATATACCATTTTCTACCATCTTGATAATATATTGTATAGTTACAATAACTGTTATTAGATTGTCACTGGTATTCTTAACATCATAAAGTTTCTGAGTTTGTTTCAATTATTTGATTTTCTTCTCATCGTGAGTAATATTTCCCTGCCTCTTGTATGTCTGGTAATATTTCATTGAATGACAGGCAGTGATTTTTGTTTTCTTTAGTGATGGATATTTTTATTCTTAAATATGTTCTTGAGCTTAGTTCAGGATAAAATTAAGTTTCTTAGGAACATTTTGATTCTTCCAAGAATATCATGCTTTTCAGTACTCTACCTGTTGCTCCACGAATTACATGATTTTCCACTCTGTGTGGGTTCTTGGCACTGTTCTTTCTAATTCTTTCAGGTCATTCTTTCTCTAGACTGGGTTGATTTCCTCATGTGCATTTCCTAGCTGTAAAACAGTGCGGGCCCTTTGCAGATTTTTAGAGCTGTTCTTTGATATAACTGCCTCTTTCTATGATTATGTATGGTAAATTCCAACCTCCTTATTCTTTCCAGAGTTCCAGTTCTGGTTCCTCAGTTCAGAAAATCTCTGAGCCCCACTTGGATTACCTGTCCTGGCACTGTGGCCTAGAAGCTCTCTCCAGACAATAATTTGAGCTAATTGCAAGACTCCCCTCATTATTTTCCCCTTAAGGATCATTAAACTTCATTACCAGATGTGCAATGTCTTGAAAACCATTAATTATGATGTATATTTTCTCTGACTTTGTATTTATTTCAGGCAGAAGGATAGATCTAATTTCCATTATGCCATATTATTCTGTGAAGTACAACTTTTATTTCATTTTTTTTATTGAACTACATTTGACTGTTGCTTAATGATACAAACTTGTAATTAGCAGTAAATAAGCCCCAAAGCTCTAATGCACAGTATAGTAAATATAGATAACCTTTATTTTTGAATTTTTACTTTTTGGAAGCATGGTTTTTTACAGACTTAGGAAATGCAGACACTAGTCAATCTAATGTTTTTTTTTTAATTCCAGGAAAATAAATGAGTACAGTGCCGTTTCAAAGTTAAAATTCATGACCTCAATTATGTTTTGAAACAAAAGTCTTTTGTTTTAAAATTGTCATGTTCTTTGTTAAATGACTCAGGTGTTAATAGAATTGCAATGATAACTAATGTTATTAATGTGATTATAATCCTCCTGTGTATTACAATCCATATTTCCTGTTGGGCGATAAAACTTTGGGCCTCCCATGAGATTCAGTTTAATATTCTGGTTTGCTACATGAAGCCTATTGTTTCTTGTTTCTAGCAAGAACATAGATGAATTTTTATTTCCAGGAAGGCTTTTTTATCCCAGAGAACGTTTGAGGGGTTGAATCTTAAGCCTGTTAAAACCATAGATGCGTTTAGAAGATGCCATCAGCAACTTTTTATCTCAATAAGAGTTTGGTTGTCCTGGGACATAGCTCCTCCACATGTAAGTATGTTGTGATATCTCTTACTTTGTATAGCCATATCTGTACAGATAAGTCCCTGTATAATTTTCTGTTAAAATAATATAATTAAATATGTCTATACTTTCTGTATAGTACCATCTTTTTACAACACCTACAGTTTCCACAACTTATAATACCACAGATATAAAATTTGTAGAGAAATTAAAAGATACCATTTTGTGTGTTAATAGTTTAAATGTATATGTTAAAAGGAACAATCTTCTTACAGAATCTTCCCGAAATTGGGAAAAGGATAATTTCATAGAGAAGTACTTTACCAATGTGTTTGAAAAAAGCAAGAAATCTACATGCCTCAAATTTGGAGAAATTTGAGATAAGTATAGTGCAAATAATTCTTGATAGAAGAAAAGCAAAAAGGAGGAGCCCATAATATCCCTTCTTTTAAGCAGAGCAGATGCTGACAAAAACATAGCCACATCCACTATTTTGATGAGTTACAAGCTGCTAATCAACTTAAATTTTGAATGGAGAAAACGGTTCATAGCTAAAAGCCTTCCACTAATGATAAGAAATTTAATAATAACATTAAGGATAGTTAACACTTACACAGACTACTCCTGTTGTAGGACCTTTTCAAAGCTTTTATGCATACAATCTCATATGATCCTCAAATAACCCTGTGAAATAGGAATTATCACTAATGTTAAAGTCAATCTTGATCAACGGTTTGATCTCAGGGGATCTTATCAGTACATGGGCCCCTCTTTATGGGACTCTATGTGAGCTATCCAGACGGTTCAGTAGTAACTGTCTTCTGTTCCCATAGCTGATGGCTCCAAGGAGTGGTGATTCTTAATATAGAAGTCCATAGTTTTCTACATGACAGACTAATATCTAGGTCGCTGGGGAAAGAACAAGAGCCACGGAGGGCCACCTTCCGAGCAGGGGTGTCATTCGCCTGCGGCGTTGCAGAGATGCAACCAAGTCCGAGGAGCTGCAGCGCCCTAGCACTCATCTGGTGGCTGCTACTGAGCAGGACCATTCGTGGCGAGGCCCAGGCATTTAGGGCAGCGTCCCTGAGCCAGGGGCCCCATGCGAGCGAGCTCCTTCTCTTCAGGAGGCGGAACAAGGCATGAAGTCCACATATAACCGTACCTAACCAAGGGATCGCTGCCAGTTTTTCATGAGAGATCGCCGGGGCCAGGCAGTCCTGTTCTTGAACACACCACTTCCACACTGGGGCTCTTCACACTTTGCTAATCACTGAGTCACAGTAAACCCACCACAAACGGAGACAGCTGGCCAGGGGTCACAAGGCCTGTGTGGGTCAGCCATTCCTTTTCAATAAGAGCTTAGCAGTGAGCTAATAGACACTTTTCAGAAGAGATGTTCTTGGTAGCTGAGTCAGGGGGACCCCAAAAAACACCTCTGCATGGAGGCTGACTCTCTTTCTCAGAGGTTCCAGTCAACAAAATCAGCCACATGGACTTTATTTATTTATTTTTTTAATCTCCATATCCAAATGGCGAACAGGTACTAGGCATCCTTTTTGGTTGTAGGGGTCGGAAGATCCAACAGGTTTTCCTTGACTATTGGATGGATAATCATGAATCTACCCACATAGTCTCAACGTCTTTTGGTACTTATCAAAGGATAAGGATTTATTAGCTATCCCTGTTGATGAAGCTTATGATATCACTGCAGTTAAGACAATTAATACTATTGCCTTTGACTTACTAACCAGCAGGGTATCATCTGCATCCTGCACATCTAATGTACACTAGATGGTAAAGATCCTCATTGCTGAACACTGGGCATTCCACTAGATTCAAATCTCAGGAAAACGACTAGTTTCTCTCTACTTTCAGCTCTTTCTCAGTCCGATTGATTGGTACTTGTGGGATGGGGAAACTCCAGAAACTCATCTATGTCTATCACACTGGCAGGTATAGTGGCAATAAAAAGAGTGCAATTAAATGGCACAAAAGGCCATGCACACAAGGACATGTTACTGTCCTTTCCCACTGTGGAACTTGCTGAATCTTGTCATGGGAATCCAGATATTTCCTCTTAATACAAGTTGTGATAGGGTGGACACTTGGGCATCTGTATGTAACAGAGCCATAAAGTTGGAATGCCTCCGTTCCCCATAGTATTCCCCAGAATTTTCAGCAAATTTCTTGTCTTAAAGGAACTGTGTTGTGGGTAGAGGGAGAGAAGCAACCAGGGGACAGAGAAAGGGATAGCAGCTTTCTACCAGTAAGTCAGTCCCGTTTACTTTTCACATCAGGCAGACAGATGACTCAAACAGCTACAATTTTTAGTTTACTCAAAGCCCTGTGTACTGACTTTGGAACTCCTTGACATATTCTCTCTCTGCCTGAGAATTAAAGAACAAACAAAAAACTCATTGGGTGGTGTGTTATCATCTTTTATTCCACTTCTTAGCATTATTAAAATCCGGCACTGAAGTGGTGGTTCTTCCTTACCACCCACTACTCCTTGCCCACAACTTGAGAGCATTTGCTGCTGGACTGTTGGAGAGCACTCTTATGTTCCCTAGCCCAACCACATAAGGACCATTATTTTTCTCTTTAAACAGCCAGGCTTTTGTTAGCGTCCACCTTCCAATAATCTCCAAAATTATCAAGAAGGATCTAAGAATTTACCATACTTGCAAGCTAGCAAGTTAAGCTAACACAATTTTATGAAAGATGCACATAAGATAGGAGACTCCTGGCTCAGAGACAAAGTACTTTATTAATCATGATACCTTGACAGTCTGAGTGACAAATTCCAAGGGAGAGGTACAGAGATGGGCACAAGCTGGTGCTATACTAAGTGGGTTTGTGTCATAGCTGAGGGACCTTAAGCTTAGGAATCTCCCAGTTTTATAAAGGGGACTTCAAACAAAAGTAACTAAACTCTGGTGCAGTAACAGACATCGCCTTTATTATCCAGGACAGGAAATAATTCTTTCTGCTTTCGAACTTGCAAGGAATTTTGCTTTGAAAACAAGGTTTTATCTTCCAAGGTTTTTTGATGTACAAATATCACTGAAAAGGTAGTCTTGAACAGAAGTTGTCATAGACATATGAAAACACCATGGAGAAGTGCCCACCAAACAATATTTTCCATTTTTTCCCCAGTAAGTGCCTGTAGAAAAAAGAAGGCAAAAAGACAGAGTCCTCTGGGAAGTATTTAAGGTCTTGACCCTTCCCCATTTCCAATGACAAAGTCATACTTTAAAATATCCATATATATTGTTATGAGATAATTATTTGTTGATACAAAATGTTTCAATAATAAAAAGAAAACTATAAAATTATTAGTAAGTTCATAAAATATAGTTTTTGTAAAGCTCTGTATTTGATTTTATGCATTTGCTTATGCTTTGGGCATTTTGTTCCCTATAGTGTTAGTGCAGACTTCATATTGCTGTGCACTGACACAATAATGAAAGAAAAATGAAAGTCGCAAGAGGACTTGGTGAATATTTAATTACAATAAATTGTAGGTAAATTTCAATAAAGGTATCCAAACATAATGGTTACAGTGAAATATAGATACCCGATTATTTCATAAATATCACAATATTCGGGGTGGAAATAAAAAAAGAGAAAAAATTAACGTTAATAAGAAAGGAAGCGTCTGCCATTTTACTACCTCTGTAAATCTCCAGAAGTTGGGTGAGTAACAGAGCTAAGAATATTTGGCAGGGTGCGTATAGGGCTAATATTTTTAAATTATGCATGCTTTCCCACTCACCACATGTAATGAAAAATGTTAATTATGAAAATTATAATTAAAATGAGAACAATGTGCAGCCAGACAAAAAAGGTAAAAACGGAAAAGAAAAAGCAATGTACTGTTGTTTAATGACTGAGGAGGCACTGAAGAGTAAATTGTAACGTTTGACTGTGAACTGGCTTCTCCTTAACTGTGTAAACCTGGTTCGCTGGGACCATTGTTGTCAGGGCTGCTACTGCCTTTGATGCCCAAGATGGGAGCAGCAGAGGTCTTGTAACATTTGACATCTCCAGGGTTGGCCTTATATAACATCTCAAAGGCTGATAAAATACGACACATAAGTGTACTTGGACTTCACAGTTGACAAGCATCGACAGAGGAAAGTTTATTTGTGCTCTGCCCAAGATTTTCTGATAATGCTTCACAGCAAAGTCAAACCCTTCCCTGATTTTTCCCCAGCATCAAGCAATACTGTCAGCAAATTTTACATCAGTACCAAAAAAATGTCCTAAAGTGGCGGGTTTATCATCTTTTTTTCCTTGTTCCACTAAATAATTGTATTACCTTTGTTTTTGTCCTCTCCTCATTTCCTGTATCCTAATAAAATATGAAAGATGGAAGTGCCAGAAACAGAGATGTGTGTAATTTTTCTTTTTCTGGAGTGCAGGCTGGAGGAGTGGGGATGAGTAATCCTGTAGGTTTTATTCAAGTATTTCTGAACATAAATGTTAATTCTTGCACCTGATCTTTCTAAAGCACCATAAAACATTTCAAACACAATTTCATTTTAATAAGATGTTGATGCCTCAGCGATAAATCTTGAAAATAATTAAGTTCATTCTAATTGTGACTTAAACTTGAAAATATATCTTAGAAAATTCAAACACAATATAGACATTCTTCCAATTGTTCTAGTAAAATAATTGCAGTGTTTAATATACAGCATAAAATTGTCCATCAGTCAGTAAAAGTTAACATACACTTAGAGTTTGTTCTGTGATGCTCTGCTTTATGTGTGAGCAATGTAACAGGAAGGAGGCAGAAACCAATAAAATAATGTCTGTCAACTGTAATTGAAAGTAAAAATGATTAAAAAATAAAAAATAATTAAGCAACATTTTGCTTTAAGGAGCCAACATTTTAATAAATAAAGATAGCATAAAGTATGAGACCTGTGCAGAAAGTATCCAGCCACGTAATATGAAAAATAGAGGCATTTATTGAAGGAGATACAAGATACAAGAAACATGTACATAGGACAATGATGTCTCGGTCCCCTTCAAAGTAGGAACCTTGGGACCTCACACAGTTCTCCCAGTCACCATCAGCTGCCCTGTCATATTTTCCTAAATCTCATTGATGGTCTGAAGTCTCTTCCCTTTCAAAGGTGATTTTAGTTTTGGGAAAAGCTGGATGTCACAGGGCACCAAATCTGGGCTGTAGAGGGGCTGAGTTACCTGGGTGATTTGGTGTTTCACCAAAAAACTCTGCAGAAGATGTGATTCCTGAGCGGGCACATTGTTGTGAAAAGTTGGCAATCACCAGTTGCCCATAGCTGCAGCCTTCTGAATCATCCAAATGGTTTCCACAGAGGAATGTTCAAGAGTAATGAAAAATCCGATGCAGATTCATTGCTCTACTTGCTCAGGCATTTTGAATGCGACAGCCACACAGTACACATGCTCATTCAATGGTGTCTACTGCCCCCACGGACTAGTGCAGTGAAGTCACATTGCTCGTGCCTGCGCATTCCAGTCCGCTCTCCTTGGCTGCTACTTTACTTTGATGTTGCACACACTGTGCACATTATGTTAATAATGGTTGGATTTAATCTGAACAGACCTTGTTATATGTGGCACATAGTGAGTATTAAACATATACTTTATCATTTTTCTGATATGTTGGGAAGAATAAAATTTAGTAACTAAATATTACATTGAAAATATCAAGCAAGTAAAGTCTTAATAAGTTATTATTTCACACAAGTAATAGTAATTGTAAATCATGTAAATGAAGGTATTTTAATAACTTTTATGTAAATAAATTTTCTTTTAAAATAATTTAGATAAAATATATTTTAAAAGCTCTTGGTCAGCATTCCAAAATGATTCATAAGCTAAATGAATTAGTAAATGGATTTTTAATAAACTTTATTTAAATATATAAAAGAAATGATTTATTCTTACTTTAAGAACAATTATAGATTGAGAAGTAGCAATTACATGCTTGACAGTATCATATGTTGCAGGATTCATTTTAATTAATAGTAGCATCGAATCAATGAATAAAGGAACAGCAAGCCACACAGCAGCAATTATTCTTTACATTAATGGAAACATAGATATGTTCTAATATAATTAGAAATTTAAGCTGTGAGTCACTCTTTCTTTAGACATCTTTATTGAGATATAATTCACATACTATAAAGCTCACAATTTAATAGTGTACAATTCAATGAATACTAACCTGTTTACAGAGTTGTACAACTATCACTAAATCTAATGTTAAAACGTTTGTGTCACCCAGAAAAGAAACCCGTGCACATTAGCTAGCAGTCATTCTGCTTTCCCTCCATTCTGATCCCCGTCTCATGTAGACAGCCACTAATTTACTTGCTGCAATGGATTTGCCTATTCTGGGCATTTCATAGAACTGTAGTCATACAATAGCTTGTCTTTGTGACTGTTTTCTCTCAGTTACAAGTCATTCTTAAAATATCCAGCTGGTTTTAACGTAACTAAAAGTGGTGCTGAGATATATATCTATATATCTATATATCTATATCTATATATATATATATATATCTCCAATAAGTATTCAAAAATCATTCTGCATGTTAAGAGTAAAAATATGACAGCATGTGTTTCATGGTATTAAAATTTAGAAACTGTCTAAATTTTCTATGGATATTAGGACTGTCCTTTCTGTGTCATTCAAAAAACACTGTGAGGGCAAATTTCAGGGACAAGGGGGATGCTGCCATCTATATGCCTGGAAGGAAAATTCCTATGTCACAAAAACTGCTTGACACCTCTCCGTTCCCTTTTATTATAGCTTTTGTTTATCTTTCCAAATGGTACTGATGAGTATAGCATCTAGCACAGTGCAGAAAGTATAAATGAAATAGAAATATTGTAATTTATCTAAACTGTTTATAGTGTTACTCAATACTACCTTATCATAAGAACTTCAGCAAACCTCTGTTGAAATAGCATACTCTGGTTAATTTAACATTCAGTTTTTAAATTGTACCTCGACTTAACCATCTCAATCATATTTATAATTAAGTGGAACTTTTTGAAAAGTTTCAACAAGCTACATGAATCAATAAGTAGATGGAAGAGACATAGGCTATTTAGTCAACAAATAAATATTGTATACTATTTACTAAGTGTTTGCTAGATCCTGAGATTGTATTGGTGGACAAGAAAAGATTTTTACCTTCTTAGACATTTAAAAATAGAGAAAAATTTTTAAGGGCAGGAAATACTTTAAGATATTTGTCATAATAAAGTGAGTAATAAGTACTATGTGAGTAGATAAATGAGTCCAGGAGGAATGCGGAAAAGTTTCTGAAATCTTTGTGCAGAGCTATGTATTATAAAGGATTTTACTCATTAGGAAAATTTTCTGTAAATAGATTTATTTTCCTATCTGGGAGACGGTAACAATGACAGAAGATTTAACTCTCTTTTGCCCAGGGAAACTTTCTAATATGTGAGTAAAGGTTGAAACAAAAGCTATAAATGATCTTACTTCATTTGATAGTCGCCACAATTGTTATTAGGAGTATTTGTTAATAGGCAAAGGATATATTGAGTTAAACATGGAAGTTTGAACAAATGTGTTATTTTCTCCATCTTCTCTTCCAAAAAGTTTAAAAAAATGAAAAAGCGATTTAAAAGGACAAAGAGAATGGGAGAGAATACCATAACAGACTTACGAGTGTCCCTTTAGGAAACAAAGGTCAGCTACCTAAGAATTCACTTAGCACAGTTGAGAAGAGCAAAGGTTAATTTCCTGAATAAGGGAGGCTGACAAGAAGCAAGTAGATTTTCACTTCAGAGCTTAAAGATTCAGCTGTGGGGCCACCAGGGGTTGCTGAAGGCAAGTAGAACAAGATGAGGTTGGAAGCACTAAACCAGAAGAAGTGATTGAAAGTTTGAGTAAAGAAGAGTTAGATTCTTCTCTCCCCCCATTTAGCCACGCTGTCATATATCTCCTGTACTGAGGGGTGTGTATGAAAGTAAAGGTTCGTTTCTGAAGGAACACATCCAAGAAGCTCATGGCAAATTGGACACTGGAGACAACAGGCCTGCATCGGGCAAGGGATAGGCAATATTCATGCTTCTGAATATGGCAAAACATATTCTCTCCCATCGGAGCTCTTGAGATCTAGCATTCAGGTATATAAACCCAAAGGAAGAGTTTAGATCATTGATATTTGCAGAAAATGACTGACCCACGAGAAAGGATGCAGGCATCTGAGATTCACCATCAAAAGACTTAATTACCTTCCCAATCACTACATACTGAAGATCACAGGGTTAAAGCAGCACCCATTTTTCCAGTCAGTCTTTAGGTGTTTGTTCCTAAATATAAGCATAATTCATACAACTAAGAATTATGCATTTTAGGAAAATTTTTGCCATGAAAGGCAATGGCAAAAACAGATAAAATAGACAAAAATCAGAAGGGAAATGGAAAAGGCTCAGAATCAAAAGAAAGTCTCAAAAGAAAAAAAGTACTCATATTTGAATAAAAATGTATTACATCATTGAAACAGAAGTTGAAAGTTATAAAAATAATTTCCCCAAATTAAAAAGCAGTAGACAAATTTAAAAAACAGCAATGGCTTTTAACACCTTTTCTGTACTTCTAAAACTAATAAAGAATAATAGTGAATGTGAACTATAATTAAAAAATTAAAAATTGTACGCAAAAAATAGCTTTATGTTTTTAATGATGAGAACTTTTGAGATCTGATCAGACCTCACTGGAATTCTGAACCAATTGAAAAATTGATGGAAAATAGTAGCACAGAGAGGAAAAAATGACTTTATCACCGATAAAGCTGATACTGACGTATGTGACATGTTGGTAGGCAAGTTTCTATTGTAAAGTTAAATGTCAGGCTGAGATAGAATTACTCACCTTATCACTGGTACTACTGGCAAAGGTTAAATTTAGCTACTTTATAAGAACTAAACTTTATCTAAAAACATTTCTGGAATTAAGAAAAAAGACAGAGCAAAATCTATATTTCCTTAGGGAAACTCCCTGACAAGAGAGAAGGGGGAAGGGACTGGTGAACCAGGTCCAGTTTATCCTCCCAAATCAGATTAAAGCTGCTGCCTTGGTCGAAAGGGTGTAGTGGAGCAAAAAGTGACCAGGAATTAGGAGCTAGCAGGCATCTCTAAATAGAAGCATATCACCAACTGCTTCTTTTTATATCCACCTGGCAGCTCAGGAAAGCTGTGTATCTTTTGGTAGCAGATGGCTTGGACATTCAACATAGGATGCAAGCCAAAAGTTTATTCAGTGTTGCATTTCTCATTACAAGTTATGTCCAGACACATTGATCAACATGTCGATTAGGAAGTTGTATAAAAAGATCAAATGAAATCACAAAAAACATTGAAATAATGTAAGCTATCCACCCGGAGGTGCCACAGATTTGAATATAAACCTCCTTTCATAATAAATGTCTATGGAAACATTGTCTGAAAATTAAACTTCCTGGTAATTAATGTCCAAAGCTATAAAAAAAAAAAGGTATCAAACACCGAAATCTAATTATTGTCCTGAGTATTTTAAAAGAGTGATGGACTTAAAGGTCCAAATTACCCACCCCGTACCCACACCTTCTGGGTTCAGTCTCAGCTCTTGTATGATTGGTGGTTGTGGTTCCTTCAGAAGCTGTGTGTCTTCCACAAATACGGGGAAGGTTCTTTTAAGACCACAGGATTTTAATGGTCTCATGTTGCTCATTTTTTGGAATTCAAATAGTATATTAGATGGTAAAGGTTATCACAGTATATATATATATATATATATATATATATATATATACACACACACACACACAATGTGGTCACCCAGGCAAGCCAGAAAAAAAAATTGGAAGCTGTTATTCCTGTCCTACCTGTCCCCACGTCTATTCCCAAAAGTCTGTCCTCCCTATCATAAAAAACCAAAACAGAGACTAAATTTAATTTGAGCAGTTGCAGTATGTGAAGACATTACTGGTGTTTAGCTTGCCATGTGGTCAATCAGTGCCAGGTGACTGGAGTCCCCTAAACTGAAACTCGATTTCCCACCAAGAAGTCATCTTTTTTCAGTAATATAATTCTATTGGTAGGGATGGAGGCAAGTGGCACATATTTTCACACTGTATCTTTTCTCAAAGTGTTATTTGCAACATTGCTGTCTTCAGCACACTTTCTTATTTTATAGTACAGGCAGCTCTAGTAAGAGGTCTTACTGTCGGGGCTTTTGGTCTCTGGCCACAATGCTCAGAATCTCTTACTGTCCTTTCCCCTTTGACCATATTTATGGCCACCTTGTTACTGTATTGACAGTGCTAGACAGAACCTTCCTTACCTATTTTTATCTAGAGGTTTAGTTCTGACACTGTGGCTACTTCTTGCTATAGAGTGATTAACATCTGTAAAAACTGCTTCTAAAGAAAGTTACTCTCTTTTCTAACATGTGTTTCATCTGCAGAATTTGCCACACAATTCTTGGACTAAAACTGCCCTTGACAATTCAAAGCCTAACCGACCACTACGCTGCGGATGTCTCAAGACGGCACCTTTCTTCAGCTTCTGGGTGGAATAACTACTCCGAGTAAAATATTCTGCTGCCTTTTTTCACTAGTAGTGGGATGTTCCTCTAATAGATTATTTTCAAGAACATTCAGCGAAGTTTATATCAGGTTCACCTACTTCAGACTTTGGTTACTTTTCTCTTATTTTTAAATTTTCAAGCACAAATATTAAAATTCTTAAATTTCTGTTAATTGTGATTTCCTTATTTTCTTTATACTCCCAGTGCTTGTAGGCTCATTATGTTTTTTTGCCAATATTTTCTCTATTGATTTTAGGCTGCCATAGAACTCACGTCCTCTCCAGGGGATGTGTCCAGGCACATCCTCTCCACCATTACCTTCCTGAGTTGGACAATTCAATCCAAAAGATATGCCCCAATCAATACTCAATGAAAGACCGAAGTTGCTATATTTCTTTTTTGGTGATACCTCCTTAACATGACTCCTTTTTGCGTTAGGCTCAAATTCCATGGTTTAGAAATTCCAAGAAATCCTCAAGCTTCGACTCTAAATTCCAAAAATTTCTCAAGCATATACTCTCAAAGTAAGGGCTTTTCCTGTGTGTACCCTTCCAAGAGTTGCACCATTTTTGAACTTGCCACTACCTTAACATTTTCCAATTCTTGGACATGGAGATGAATTCAAAGTGTTCCAATAATTTATTCTTTGGGGAAAGAAAATCAACCTGATATACGGACTGATATATCTGACCACAATAAGGTCTTTTAGTTTAGGTTTTTTTTTTGGGGGGGGGAGGTGTACTTTGTGATAAATTTGGATAGAGAACATAAAAAAGAAAAGAAATGAGAATTAAAGTAATTTTAACTTTAAGGAATTCCAGATTTGTTCAAGATGATACATGTAACTGTATTTTTCTTTTTAGTTCAGTTATAGAAAATTATTACATATGAAAATTTAGTCTTAGGCTTTTATTTTATTTCTCGACTGAACCTAGATCAAACATGATCATTTCTGTGATCTACCTTATCTCTAAAATCTTAAACATAATTGTTATATTTCTGATTCTCAGTCTTTCTCATCATTTCTCACTCTTTTTTTCTCACTTTACATAATTTCTAACTTCATTAAGACTTCAGTCCCTTGACCTTTAAGTTTTTTCTCAATTAATTAGACCTCTTATATCTTTTCATTTTTTATCTCTTCATACTTGACCTTTGGTTCATAAATTCAACCAGTTTAAAAAGTTTTTGTGATCTACAACTTTTATCTATGGCCTTTATCCCAAATTGTTTTAAAACAACTTCAACCACAAAGCATTCTAACTGTCCCGTATTTCTATTCCTATCCTAGATTTCTGGAAACTGCTGAAAACAAAACAAAACGAAGCAAAATCACATATCTGTGCAGAAATGTCAATAAAAAATCATACCTTATAACCACATATGCCAAAGCTAAGCTTACCCAGTATTCCCATGTATTTTCAATAGTTCTCCTATGCATTTCCTACCATAAGTATTTCAGACCTTAAATACTCTGTTAACCATCCACCTCCAACACACTATCAAGAAAAGAAAAAAACAAACACAGTTCTTCACTACAGTGCCTCTCCATCACTGCACTGAAATCCAGATTTAGTCATTTACGTGTTATCTCAAGGGAAAGCCAAGCCATTCTTTCTTTCACCTACCGACTTCTGAACTGGCCAGTGCAGCAGCTGTGTTTTTGACCATGTGTCCTTTCCTTTCTGGAAAAAAATATAAAGTGTCCATGAGTCTTTCAAAGACTAGTTCCTTTATTTGTGACCTGGACTCCACCCTTCCTTTCTTGCCTGCTATGCATTTCCTTCTTGCACTCATCACTCCGTTTTACAATATTGATTTCTCCCTTTGCGCCGGATCATTTTCGTAAGGTCACAAACCTGATCTATTAGCTCCCATGTTACAACAACGCACCCTTTCTAGCCTCATCCTCCTGTGATGTGCTGTCTTCTCCATTTCTCTAATCCATTGCATTGTCCAGTTCTGTGCTATCTGGTATAGAAAGAAACACCATACAATAGTACTTTATAATGCCTGCCTCTGCTTCTTCACCTCCTTCTCTTTGACTCATTCCAATCTATTATCCAACCAGGACTAGCTATGTATTTCACAGGTCCCAGTGCAAAATGAAAATGTGAGGGCCTGTCGTTCAGTTAAAAAAACACTAATTAAAACTAATAAGATGTAAAGCTTTTCCTTAAAAAATATGTTGTTATTTATAAAACATAATAGGAGTAATAGTGAAACATAAACTTACTAATTAAAAAAATAATAATTTTAGTGTCAATTTTACATACTATAATGAATAATAAAATTTCAGTAATGTGAAATCTTGGTTGATAGTAAGATTTTTCTGACTTACTGTTCTGCAAGTTCACTTATCAGATCATCAAAATTTATACATTTCGCAATTTCATTTTCAACTGATATAATTCATAGTGACATCAGTTTTTCTTGCCAAATGGAAGGTGCCAGGGAATATTTGATGATTTTGTATTTTGAGAAGGAAGTTTCTGATGATACAAGTGTTACTAGAGCTGTTAAATGTATTTTATGTGTGATGACAATATTCAAATAAATTCTGATGAATTATTTTTATATATAAATTTTGGTACTTCTGAAGCTGATGATTCTTGCGGAACTATAATTCTAAGAAGCATTATTTCTTCATATGCATGGGTTTCATGTCAATCTCAATTTAATTTTTGATGTAAATTTATACAATGGCATTTTAATGTTTGCTCTGACATTTCCTGTAACCTGTGGAGGTTGTACCGGAAACCAAAAATTACTTCCTGACTTGTGTATAATTTGAAGTGCAAGTTAATGTATTTTACTATTGTAACTTCAATCACAAATAAAATTAATTTGAAAGTTGGTTTCTTCTTTGGTTATTTGTCCATACTTGCTGACACCTTGATCTTGGACTTCCAGCCTCCAGAACTGAGAAATAAATTTGTTTTGTTTAAGCCATCTAGTCTGTGGTGTGTGTTTGCCCTAGCAAACTAACACCTGCCATTTACACGCTCAATGATAAAATTACTAAGAACTTCAAAACATTGATAGCATAGCAATAAACCCAAAGAACGTCAGACCAAATCGTGTGGGCTGGGGGCCCTGAGAGACTGCACAGGCTACATACCCATGAAACTGGCTTTGACTCCAACAAAGCTATTCTTGGCAAATGGCAATATAACTTCTATGTCCCAACTCTAGTGGACATTTTTATTCCTTATCTTAAATATCAGTGTTCTGAGGCTTCAGTCCCTGGCCCCGCTTTCTGATTTTTGATCTTCCTGCAAGTTCTCAACTGTTCCTATTGCTTTGATTACCGCTTATTCGATAATTCCATTAAAGCCATATCTTTTCTTATCTTGTACCTAATAAGCATCTCAACTATCCATCTCTAACCTACGATCTCTAAAAGTGAACAAACTATTATTCAAAACAATGACATTTTGCTTCTGTTTGCAAAAAAATTAACTTTTAAATATTATTAACTATATCTTATGAAAAAGGACTGATTGCTTTATATACATTATCTAGTTAATTCTCACAATAACCCTGTCAATTACTAATAATATCCCCATTTTACACATATGCAACTACAGATTAGAGTTATTAGGCCAGACCACTAATAAAAGCTTGAAATCTGGACCCAGGAGTAATATGTATTTAGTACATGAGGTCTGTTGTTACTATATCTTTTCTCTTCCCCAAATAATGAAAGGGGACATGGAGCACCCTACTGTCCAAGCCTCAGTGAAGACCTTACCCTGGCTTCCTTCTGCCACATCCAGCCAGGCTCCAAGTCCCATTTTTTTTAATTTCAAAAACAAGAAAAATAAACTACCTATGAATAAACCTAACCAAGGAAGTAAAAGGTCTGTGCTCAGAAAACTACACAACACTGAAAAAAGAAATTAAGGAAGATACAAATAAATGGAAGCATATACCATGTTTATGGACTGGAAGAATTAACATCATGAAAATGTCCATACTACCCAAAGCAATTTATAGATTCAACACAGTCCCTATTAAAACACCAATGACATATTTCACAGATATAGAACAAACATTTCAAAAATTAATATGGAACCATAAATGACTTGAATTGCAATTTTGAGAAATTTTGAGCAATTTTGAGAAAGAAGAACAAAGTAGGAGGGATCACAATGCCTGATATCAAACTATATTACAAGACCACAGTAATCACAACAGTCTGGTACTGGCATAAGAACAGAAACATAGATCAACAGAACAGGATAGAGGGCCCAGAAATAAACCCATGTGCCTGTGGTCAATTAATATTTGACAAAGGGGATTGGGAGTATAAAATGGAGTACAAATAGCCTCTTCAGCAAATGGTGTTGGGAGATCTGGACAGCTACATGCAAAAAAAATGAAACTCAACCACCAATTTACACCATACACAAAAATCAACTCAAGATGGATAAAATACTTAAATATAAGTCATAACTCCATAAAAGTCCAAGAGGAGAGCATATGCATGAAAATCTCAGATATTTCATGCTGCAATATTTTCAATGTTGTGTCCTCTAAAGCAAGGAATATAAGGGAAAGAATAAATAAATGGAACTTCATTAAAATAAGAAGCTTCTGCATGGCTAAAGAAAACATCAGCAAAATGAAAAGGGAACCAATAAGGTGGGAAAATATATTTGCCAATGATACATTGGACAAGGATTTGACCTCCAAAATATATATAGGACTCACATGACCCTACTCTAGGAAGACAAACAACCCAATTAAAAAATGGACAAAAGACATGAACAAACACTTCTCCAAAAGGGCATACACAAGGCCCAGAGACACGTGAAAGGATGCTCAGCATCACTAGCCATCAGGGAGGTGCAAATTAACCACAATGAGATACCACTTCACACCAGCCAGAATGGCCATCATAAACAAATCAACAAACAACAAGTGCTAGAGAGGATGTGGAGAAAAGGGGACCCTAGTGCACTGTTAGTGGGACTACAGACTGGTGCAGCCACTGTGGAAAACAGTTTGGAATTTCCTCAAAAAACTGAAAATGGAACTGCCTTTTGATCTGGCAATTCCACTGCTGGGAGTATACCCTAAGAACCCTGAAACACCAATTCAAAAGAACCTATGCACCCCAATGTTCATAGCAGCACAATTTACAACAGCCAAGAACTGAAAGCAACCTAAGGGCCCATCAGTAAATGAGTGGATCAAAAAACTACAGTACATTTAGACAATGGAGTACTATGCAGCAGAAAGAAATAAGGAGCTCCTACCCTTCTCAATAGCATGGGTGGAACTGGAGAGCATTATGCTACGTGAAATAAGTCAGGTGGTATAGGACAAATACCATATGATCTCACCTGTAAGTGTAACCTAATCAACAAAACAAACAAGCAAGCATAATATAACCAGAGACATTGAAATAAAGAACAAACTGACAGTAACCAGAGGGGAGGGAGAAGGGGAAAAAGGGGGTTAGAAGTGGAACAGTCATCAAGGAACATGTATGAAGGGTCACCAGACAAAGCCAAAGGAGGGTAAGATTGAGGCTGGGGCGGGGGAAAGTGGTGAAGGGAAAATGGAGACAGCTGTACTTGAACGACAATAAAAATTTTTTTTCAAACAAACAAACAAAAATAAGTCTTATACTCAATCCCTGACCATGTCCACTTCTACTACTTACTGTGCATCTTTCCCTGTCTCAGTTACTGCAAAAATCTAACCACTTATTCTCTTCAGTTATCAAACCATCCTAGATTTACATTAATAAAAGGCAAATACAGGTCAGATCTAAGTAAGCCACGATTCAGCACAGCATACAAACACTTTGAGTTCTGGTTTCTGCTGAGTCTGGTTCATTCCTAACATCATCCTGCCCCCACTCCACCCCCACCCTGTACCTCAAACTGTCTTTGTGTCCCTGAGATGCTCTGGTGTCTCTTTAACTCTGCATAGGCTTCTTCTCTCAGTGGGCCGCATGCCTTCCACTCCTTTCTATGTCTGGCTAGCTTATATCTCATCTTTGAAACAATCTTTCTTAATTCTTTTCACTTCCAACTCTGCGTTGGTATTCCACCTTTATTATGCACAACATTTAGAGAGTAGCAGGACCTTAATTTAATAGGAGTCTTTTTTTTTTTCCTCTCTAATGATTTAGTGGTCTCTGACATATTTAGGGAAAGGGCATTTTGTTGGTTTATTTGTTTAACTTCAGAAAGAACATATACAGATGTTGAAGTCATCAGTTTGGAGCCAGAATGTGTGTGTTCAGATATTAGCTGTGACACTTAATAACTGCATATTGACACAGGACAAGTCACTGTAATCTCTCTGTACCTTCATTTCCTCATTTGTACCATAGGGATACATACATCACAGGGTTATTGTGAAGATCAAATTGCTTAGTGCCTATAAAGAACTTCAGAACAGTATCTTAAATCATCTAAGTCCCCAATAAATGATACATATATATGGTAAAGTATGATACATATATTTATCTCCAGTACATGGTATGGTACTAATAATGTACTGAAGGACCTAGATACTCTATGAACTCTTGTTGATTAAATGAACATGCAAAAACACTTAAAGAAAATTACTTGTTTATCTTATCGTTCCCTTTAGATATAACAACATAAAATGGGTTGTTGACATAGTTTGACTGCTGGCAAAATACTCAGACATAACAAAACAATTAGTATTATTCAATTGACTCTGGGCTGTAGAACCCAAAATGTGGAGATATTGGTGTTCAATGACAGGAAAATATCATTAGCAAACAAACGGAAGTATCTGCCCCCTAGAGAGATGTCTGTGAAAAAACAAAACAAACAAAACAAAACATTTTGTCGTGAATCTTTGAATACCATATTTTTTCCCTCTTTTCCTATATTATTTTCTTGTCATGTCTTTGCAAACTGGGAAGTCTCGAGTAACCTCAAACAGCTTTGAACTTTGAAAAGTGGAAGAATAAACATCATATTCAAATTGAGATTTCATTATTTGAAAAACACACGGTGTGCCACACATAGTATCTGCATGTGTATCATTATAACTACACTAATATCAAATAGCACCGTTCATATCAACAATCTATAACACACTGATACAAAAAGTACTAAATTTAGGGTTGTAAATGGTGGCTAGTAATGAGTGATTCACAATCCTCAGTGAGACCAGCTTGTCCCTATCCAAATGAGTCTCAAACTCTTTCATGTAAGGAAGACTGAGCTTGGTCTTAAGGCAACAGGACACTTTCCAAGTGCATGACGCCTTTTGATGTCTAGGCTTAGAACTGACACAACACAACACTCACCAAATTCTATTGGTTAAATCAAATGACAAGACCGATGCAGATTTAAGAGGTGGGTAACAATTCCACCTTTTAATAAAAGTTACTTCAAAGTCATATTTCAAATGTAATAGGAATAAAGAGTGGTGGAAACTAGAGATAGTTTTGCAATCAATCTACCTTATCAGATTATATTAGTCTGCAATGTAACAATAGAAGATTAACTAGGAAATGTGTTTATTATCTTTCAGGACCTGAGGAAGACAAGTCAACTGTCATGTTTCATTTATTTGGCATTTGGACTAGTAACATACTTTCTGTGTTACCACATTTAATAAATACATGATATGTATGGTTCTTTGTGTTAGAAGGAAGTTTTTTTGAGAAGAACAAATAGAATTTCAACTTTAATTTAAATCTCTATGTTAACAGTTCTCAAAAAGTAGTAAGTATGAGCATGAAAACAAAACATTTCTAATACATTCATTAGCATCTATCCTAGAGTGTTTGGTTTTATTTTGTTACCACTTATTATTATGTTTCTAAATACCTGTTTTTCAAGATGAAATAAAGTGTTGATATATACATTAAAATGTTATTTTGTAAGATTTCAGCCTAGAAACCTTACAAAAATTTCTTTAAAAATGATTAATTTTTTTCAGAATAGGTCTACAGGTAGTAGTACTTCTAGATTGTAGATGACATTTCTTATATCCTTCTCATGGAACTTTTGTTTACCTTTCACTGGAATACACACAAAAATTTATTAAAGTTCTAAAAGTTTATGCATGGTCTTAACATCTCCATAAAACAGCCTTCCTGTGAACAGTAAGCAGGATTTCTGTACACCAGCCTACACAGACTCTACAGTAGAATGATTGGTAATACATACTATTATGAACAGATTGTACTCCACAGCGCTATTTGAAGTTTCTCAGTTTAGAAACTTTATTAACCATTAACAAGATCTAGTTTTATGTGGTCCAATATTTTGACAAATAAGTGACATACAATACATGGAGGAATCAACTGATTATTTTCCTCTAGGCAGCGGGGAACACGGGGCAGCTTCTGTGACAGTAGCTGAAAAGTTACATGTGCTTTCCTTGGCTGGGCAAGAGTGATAGCAAACACACCCATGGTTAATCACGCTGTGTGATGCAGGCACACACAGAGGAAAATACTTGAAAATAAGATAAAGACAGGAAAAAAGAACCTGAATTCCAAGTAATGCAGTATTAGTCTTTCCAGCGGACCTTTCAATTTGGCAATGGTCCAATTTGGCAATAGTCCAATTAGCCTGTGAGAACATTTTCTCCACGTCCAAAAGGGTGTAGACCTTTTTCCAAGGTTGTAGACCCTGGGAGGCACACACCCTGCACACTACATCTGTGTGTTGACAAATTCTCGGATCTTGTGGGTTGTGTCAGAAGAATGATATTTAAAGTGGAATGCCTTTAAATAAGGATGTGTCATCATTTGATTCTCAGATCTCTACTATGACATATTTTCTCTTAAGAGCATGTATATTTGAAGTCAGAAAATATGTTTTAATAATTCCAAGGTCCCAAAACTCATGTCCTATGATACACAAAGTGGGGGCTCTGTAAATATTTGCTAAATAAACAAATATGTATGTGAGAACCAAATCCCTTGTAAATTCAAAGGAGTGTGCTTTTCTACATGAAAATGTGCTTACCTCCCAGATAAAAGCAGGAAAAGAAAAAAAATGAAACAGAGAAACATTTGAACTTCTGAGATTTGTTTTTCTCTACCCACCTATTCCCCAGATAGAAATAATATTTCTCTTATTTATAAAGAACTCTTGATCTCTCAGTGTATTAAATTCCTATCATCCTGCTAGGAATGTTTATTGTAATTATTTCTATAAGCCTGACTACAGTGTTTGGGCCATGAGTCCCTTGAGAATAGAGATCTTTTTGATTTCTGTAGTAGCCACCACAACTGCTGGGTACAGAGTGAATGTTTAGTAAACCAGCATGGAGGGAAAGTGGGACATTGAGGCCACTTACACTGCTCTTGCCTAATCTCTTATTCATATATTGAAACCTGGGAGAAGTCATTGACTTAAAAAATTTTTGATCCCTGGAGTTTGAATAAGTAGTTGTCAGACTTCTGCATTTTATAAACTTCTATCAGTTATTTTAGCAAAATTATATGTTTAAGTTCTATATATCTTAGGCCAGTTGTCAGTTACAAAAGAGGTCTGATCCCCAAACTAAGATACGCACGTGTTGTTAATTTAATTATTTTACTTCTGGTCACTGATCAAAAATAACAGAGGATAACACATTTGATGATGATAATTTTTATGAAATTATCATACCCTTGAGTCACATTGTTTTAGAGTCCTTCTGATTTTCTTCCTTAAATAAGAAAAGTATTTTATAATCTGACATCATAACACATTCATCTGCCAGGATATGCTGATATTTTTGCAATGTCACTAAAATCGATTTCTTTCTGGTTGGAGACTTTCCCATTGGGACTTTTAATTCTGGATGCCATCAGCTCTTTTGTTTTTCCACAAAAGCTTCTACTTCTTCAAATTCCTCCCTTTTTTCTTATAACTTGAACTTTAGACTTCCAGATCAAAAGGAAAGGGTGTGATATTTGTGTTTATGTCTAATTCTTAATGATAAAATTCCCAGAATATTGCACTCTATTTTGTGCCGTGTAGCATAAGATGCTAATTGTTTGCTGAGTGGATGAGAAGCTGGACCACACATACCTTATAGATCTCACCCCAAGTGCCCTATCCTACTTCAGATTACACAGAAATCTGCTCTAAAGTTCTGGAGAATGGAGGCATAACAGATTCATACTTGGAACTTCTGGGTCTTGGGTCATTTATTGCATTGCCTTACAGAATGTTTCTGTTATTTAGATTTTTATATAGGAGTCATTTTGAGTCGATCACCTCTGTTTGATAGATTTGTTGAAACAATCAAATGCATTCAGAGAAAAATTGAAGTTATAATGAATTAAGGAAAATATTAACTAATATATTCAATACTTCTAAAGGGGTACTAAGAACTGAATTACATCTTGATTTTTACATAAAAGATTAATGCAAATGCAACAATGAAGGGAACACACACACAAATAAAACCTATAAAAACATGTCTTCCTTGCTAAAAAAGCAAACTAATTTACTGTCAGAAGAGAAATATAGAAAGACATGTTGTGTACATTGAGAAAAAAAAGTTTACCAAGAATCATCAAACATATTTTTATTGAACTTATAAAACTTCTAAAACTTGTCTCCTGGCTACCATTAATATTAAATTTGATACAAATCTTGAAGAGTTCTTTGGGGACTCATTATTGAAGAGAAATGAACAGATGCATAAAGCTTCCAACTGCTTATACCAAGTTGCCTTATGAATGATGTAACATAATTTTAAACCTCTTTCACAAGAAGAGTGTTCTCAGCAAATGCTTTATTTGAGGCTCAATGAATCAATGTGAAATTACTTGAAAAGTAGTTGTTATGTAATAACCTCCTGTCAAAAACACATTGAAATTATTAAAGACGATTCTAATGGGAACACTAAAAAGCAGGAACATACAATTTTTTAAGAAACAACGTATTCTTTCTTAAGTGTAATCAAAGAAGTGATGCCACAGAACTAGTTGCTTGAAAACTGTTATTGAAGATAATAGGTTCAGAAGATTATTGAGATTCCTAGAGAAAAATTAAGCACTTAGTACTGAGAGCTCAGATGACACTTGAAATGCAAACAAATATAAGGCCCTGAGCCAGGGACAAATTGATTTTTCTGAAATTGTAAATTCTTAACACTTTTAAACATTTCAAAGAAGAAAAAGAAAACCTACTGGTGTGAGAATATAGCACATGGATAGATAGTGATAGTTACATCTTCAAATATAACATTTTTAAGTTTCTTAAGTATTTACTTTTACTTATTTATTTTTTGTTTTTTATTATTTAAATTATTTTTATTTGTTATGCTGTTTAATTTTTCCCATCTCTGTACCTCCACCCAGCCCCACTCTTTCCCCACTGCAATCCAGTCCCCATGTAGTTGCCCCTGTCCATGGGTCCATTGTGCATAAATGTTCTTTGGTTAAACCTTTCACCATATTTCATCCTGTCCACCCACCTCCTTTCTAGCAGCTGCCAGTCTGTTTTATGTATCTAGGTTTCTGTTACTATTTTGTTCATTGGGTGATTGTGTTCATTAGATTTCACATATAGGTGAGATCATGTAGTATTTTTCTTTCACTGACTGGTTTAATTCACTTAACATAATTTTCTCCAGGTCCATCCATGCTGTTGCAAAATATAAGACTTTTCTTTTTTACTGTTGCATAATGTTCCACTATGTAAATGTACTACAGTTTTTTTATCCAATCGTCTACCAATGGACACTTAGGCTGTTTCCAAATCTTGGCTATTGTAAATAGTGCTGCTACTGTTTTGGGATCCTAGGGGTGTAATTCCATCAGTGTATTTCCAGAAGTGCAATATACTCCATACTGTTTCCATGGTGGCTGCACCAGTCTGCATTCCCACCGACAATGCACTGGGATTTCCTTTTCTCTACATCCTCACCAACACTTGTTGTCTGTTGATTTATCGATCTTCAAATATAACAATAGTTGGCATAATAAATGATAATATTTCAGGCATTTATTCTCTTGTACAATGAGGACAAAAATTGTTAGATCTTCACTAATCTCATTTCTTTCTTTGGTCTTACAGGAATGCCTCACAGGAAATGCAGGAAGACTACATTTCCCAAACTCCCTTGCAGTGAAGTTGGAGACTGACTAATTGCAGCATTGATATGGATAAAGGTTTGTACTCCAAACCCAGCTAAATCTAGCTCTTCTTTCTAAAATTTCCCTAGAGATTATGGCTTGTTATTTCTCCCCATTCTTCATGGGCTTAAAGGAAGAACTAGAGAATGACACAGGCACCCAACTAAAGAAGCAGAGATCCCCGAGTTACCCTTGGTGGGGACCTCTTTAGCAGAGACCTCTGAAATGACTACCAGGTACAAAAGCATAGGCAAGCTGTTTGTGCCACTGTGATTTTACATGATGTAAGTAGCAGACAAGTGCTACTATAACACACAAGCCTTATCCTCACTGTTTAGCATTAATAGTTACATTATGTGTCCTTGTGTGCATGAGAACAAATTACAAGAAACCTAGCATGGCCTGTAGACCTTTTCTGTCCAACAGTAACCATCCATATATTTTCATATTTCTCTTTTTCAGTGTTAATTTAAGTTTTTGCTGAGACCGTGTGTTAAGAAATGATTGATTTTGTGGTCATAGTCAGATAATCAGTTTTTAATCATAATTTTATTATCAAGGTGAAAGGCAAGGTTTTTCTTTTCCCTTTTAACCCAGTGATTAAAAACCATCGTGTCCTATCTCCTGGAAGTGACAGTCATGAGAACGCCATGGCAGTACATTCATTTAAGTGTCATATTTCTATCACTTTAAGTTATGACTGAAAAGTCATTAGAAAATTCATATATCGTGCTTCCAAATAATAATTATGGGTACTCATAAAGACTTCATTAGGCCACATTCTTTCAAGTAATATTATAGGTATTGAGATATGTATTCCTCACTGGACTTCACTATGGAAGTAGATGTTAAATATAAACATTAAAGTATAATTTAATGACAACATGTCCCATAGCAATAATTGGATGCATTTACAATGATTACTCATATGAGGTATTATTTATATAAATAACTTGGATCTACTTAATCTTTGTAAATATCATCACATTATCAGAAACCTTAAGAGTATTACACTTATAAAATAATCAGAATAAACATATCTTCTTGATTATTTCTCTTTCAAAAATATTTATATTCTTAACTTTTCTATTCTAGCATAAATAAAATTTATTATTCCCTGGCAATATTATACACACACACACACACACACACACATACATACATACACACTAACATACTTCTGTGCATAAATATCCATATATATACATTAATTCACTTTCTAACTATATTACATTTGCACACACTTTACAGATATGAACCAGGTATGATTATGAGTGAGGAAACAGAGGTACAGGAAGCTAAAGATTTTACATGATTGTTCGGCAGAACAAGGTTTCAGCCTGAGACGTCTGAGTCCTGAGCTCTTTATTGTTATGCTAACATTTTATTCATCCTAAATTATAATACTGCCTTCCTGCCCATAGAATCAGAAAATCTAAATCCAGTAGTTGTTCCAGTTGTTCCAGTTGTTTAGAAAATCTAAATCCAGTTATGACATTAAACCACATATTTATTTTCTTCATGATTCAATTTCCTCAAAGAAAGCATTTAAACTGTTATACAATGGAAATGTTAATAATTATTTATCAATACATTTTTCCATTCAAATAATATTCTTTTATTTTCAATGCAAAACATATACAGAATCTCAATGAAGAAAATTGATAGAAGCAGATCAAATATATATACGTGTGTGTATGTGTGTGTATATGCATATATACATATGGCTTATTTTGGCAAAAAACATGGAGTTCTACCAGGTTTTCCCTTCCTTAGCAACATGGCATGATTCTGGATCTTAATGAACCAAATAAACATTAACAGTAAATATTTATATAATATGTTTCGTGTACTAGATAGATAGAAACACAGATACATTTTATTATTAAGAAAAAATTATCACAGTTTTCAAATATAAAATCAAAGTGATATGATTTGCCTAAGGTTACCTAATCAATAAGAAGCAGAGATAGATTAAAAGCTGGGAAATATATCTCCCAAGTCCACTCTCTTACTTATCAGAATATATTAGATGTTAAATAAGACTAGTTTATTTTTCCAAGGCCTGAATTTGCAATCAGGTAAGAATTAAAGGAATAACAATAGAGATCAAATGATGAGGTTTATTATTGAAAAGTTGTTAGTGGTGAAATTGACTCTATGCACAGCAGGAATGGGCTTTCATTATCATTATGGTTTGAATTTCATAATAGACAGTCTTACTCATCCTGTCACAAGCACCACTAAATCGCCTCAGACCTCTCCACATGGGGACGAGCCATGCACACCTGTCTCACGGCACCGGGAAGCAGTGCTGAGTGCCTGCGTCCCGAGGAGAATCGGCACCCAAGAGAGGAAAGAGAAGAGAAGGGCCGACCTCTTTCGTTTCAGTTTCTGGTCCCAGATATGTCACATGGCAGGAGCAAGGCCAGGACTCCAATGGGGATCTTCACAGAGAAGCTGAAGGCAGCAGAAAAGACTGATCCTCCCTAAATTCCTTTATGAAAACCAGGATTAGTGAAATAGAGGTCGAAAATTACTGCCAAGAGGAAAATTCCTGCTCCCGTTTTCATTATATATTTTGAAAAAAAATTGAGATCATCTGAAACTAAAGAGAATTGCAAAACGAGGTCAAAGATTTCTGGATACTTTGCACCCGGCTTCGATTAATGTTAACATCTTAAATAACTATTGATTATAGAAAGTCTTCTAATTTGCAATGAGAGACAACAGATTAGAATACTAGCAAGTGATGCTAATGTTATCTTTATCTCAGCCTAGTTAATAAGTTTTTTTCTTTTACATCTTGTTTAGCATGTAGCATTAAAAGGTTTTTTAATTTTTTTTTTTAATCACAGGCTGCACAATTAGGGAAGAAATACATTATTTGTAATACACATAACTTATTCTAACAACAAAATCACCTTGTAATGATATAAAATTTTGAAATCTCATAGGAAAATGTTTTTATTTCCATGTTACTATCTAGATAAAAAATAAAATATTTACAAAGAACTTGACAAAAAGTCATTTTTTTTAGTTCATTATAGTTCATTATAGATACACCAGGCACAGCAAAAGGGTATGAAGAACCTAAATAATGTAATGATAATATAATAACAATGAGTACATGCAGGCAAAATGTACATTTTTAAATGTGAAATATATTTTTCAAGTATTACTAAAAATTTCACAAATACATACATAAAACAACACTAATACTAACAGTATTAAATAACTAAGATATTTAAAACAATCTCAGAAATGACCAGAGCGAACTAAACCATAAAACACCTTCAGGAATAACCAAAGATAAACATTTTGGTGTGTACCTATTAAAAAAAGGTAGTGATTTAAAGTAGATGTTTTTGATATAAACATTAAAAATAAAAATATCCTGTATGTACACACTGAGAAGTATTGAATAATGTACTATGTATATATTTACATATATATGTGTGCATGTATATGGAATTAGATGATAATCAGGATGTTAACAGATTTCTATTTTTATCTTCTTTAGGCAGCCAATGACAAGTTGATCAATCTCTTCAGAAACACTAGTGAACGAAAAGAATCAATTTTTTTTTCTATTTCTTTAATGACTGCATTTCTAAAATCTATAAGGTCATTCAGTCACATTGACAAATGCAGGTTAGATAAGCCTATTTATTTCCCCCTACTGAAACTTTCTTTACAGTTCAAATACAAAAGGAAATGCTTTTTTACATTTTAAAAAACAACTAAATAAAAATCAAGGACTAGTTAGAATGATCTACTACTGCAATCATAATGTATTCAGTCTCTCGGTATGGAAACATTTAAAAAATGCATTTCATTATATAACAGATCTTTAAATGAATATTATCTTCATTCTTCAAAATTCCTAGCAATTGTTTTGTTTCAAAAGCTGTGAACTGAAAGGCAGACTAGAGAAAGAGATACATTTATTCTATTTTACTACATATTAATTACTATTTTTTCAAATTACAAAAACACAGCAAAGAGTGCTTATTATGATCAGAATAAGACATACAAGAAGTAAAAAGAATAAGTTTATATCCTGTACTACACAATTCCATTCCCTGTTATATAACCAATGATAGGAACTCAGCATGTAGCCTATCAACTCTTCTTTATGCTTACAGAAATTTATAAACAGGTATAGAGTTTTCATTGGAGATTTTGTTTCATCATTGTTGACATTTATTTCCAAACAATTTTCTTATATATAATTGCAGTAGAACTTAAATTTTCCACTGCATGTATAGATCATTTATAGTAGCATAATATAAATATATCATAATCAAAGAGTTGACTATGAGTGGACATTAAGGTTTTTATTATTTCAATACAGCAATTTTTTAGAAATGAACATTAATATATCCTTATCGTGGATTTTTATTTCTATGGGACAGTTCTCTAGGTGAAATTTCCATGTTGAAGGAAAATATGGTCCTAAACATCCTTCGTATAAAAAGCTAGAGAAACTATTAAAAACTGAAGCTAAGGGCTTAGGAGGTCAAAATCTTACAGGGCTTTGTAATTCAGTGTAGGGAATTTTCTTTGTTTTATGTGCACCAGGAAGTCCCTGGGGTTTTTCAGCAAAAAAGCAACATAAATGAATATCTTTAAAAGATCATCATGGTTGTTGCAATGAGAATTTTTGAAAGAAGCTAAAATTCTCATTATTATTATGGGATACATGTTTCTATTGATTTGAAACATGGATTGTGTGATTGTGTGTGCATTTATATATATTTCCCTGCACTGATAACACACACCTATCACATCAACAGCATTTCACTCCTTTATTTGTTTATTGAGCTTGTTATTTTTATTAGATTTGGAGGTTCTTGAGTCCCTGAACCATGGCACAGAGTGGCACACTGTGTGGTGACCAGTACCCATCTGCATGGTGGATGTTGATTGGAGGCTATCTACAAAGTAACTAAACAGAATAGTGATATCAAATATTTAAAAGTATATTGAATTCCAATGTTGACTAAGTGAGATTTGGTGAAAAGTAAAGAACTTTCCAGGAAACTTGACATTTTATGTAAGAGTTTTATGACCAGAGGAAACAGACATGGGGAAATGGAGCCCAAGAATTTTGGGATTAGAGAAGCCCCAGTACAGTAGATTAAAGGAGGCAACAAGAATAATGCAGAAAAAAGGATAAGCACATTAATAATTACTCCAGATATTGCCAGATGATGTAATAAACCAGAATTATTTTTCTCCCCAAATCTCTTCTCTCAGTCTCAGTAAACAGCACTGCATCTCTGTAAATGTTATGTTACTAGCTTTCCTTGGATATAATCAACTACTTGTTCAAATAAAATTTTTCATAACATCACATATTTTGTTAGTACATTTTTCAAAAATTTTATTAGAGGAATTTGGAAGGTTAATATTTTGTTGAAAAAGCAATATAGTTTTTTTTTTAAATAGTTGATGTAGATTTGTCCATTTGGCCTGAGGCACAAACTAACATTGTTAACAAAAGAGAATCAGACCCTGAATGGATAGCTAAATTGGTTAGACCATTGTCCTGATAAACCAAGGTTTTAGGTATAATTCCTCATCAAAACACCTACAAGAAGCAACCAGTGAATGCATAAATAAGTAGAACAACAAGTTGATGTTTCTGTCTCTCTCTCCTTTCTCCCACCGTTCCTCTTTCATATATATATACTTTTTAAAAGAGATTATCAAGTGCTCTGTAATCCCAGGAATTTGAGCTTGGTGGAGCTCATACATCTATACTCATCTTCTATTGCAAAGCAAGTAATTACAAGTGTTCAAGCCAAATTCATAAATCATGATGTGGTGAGTACTCTGGTTTCCTTTGATGCCCCCTTAAGTGATGCAATCTCAATGGCAGTTGATATCCCTTAAACTGTTCTTGCAAATGGTTATTACATTTGAACTCTGAAGACTTAGAAGCAATTTGTATTCTCTGATGGGTTTTTGTCTTTGAGATGCCCTTCCCCTTGTGATCTGAGTGGAATGTCAATGTTGAAACTTTGGTTCAGTCACATTCATGAAAGTGGCAAAATAATCATGTATTTTAAAGCTCCTCAACAACATATTTCAAAAACATCTGTACACACATATACACACATGCATACACATACTCCACATATGCTTGTGAAGGTATATAGTACACAGATCAGCTTTAGATTTTTTTTTCATTCTCCCCTTTTGCTTACTTTGCTGTCCAATATTAAATTTTCCTCTTTTTTATCCTTTGTTTAGAGCTACTTATTACTCATCATTCTTAATCCATCATGTCTCTAAGAGCAAAATTCTAAAGACCGGATGATCTACAGAAATAAATTTATGAGAGAGAGTTTAGTTTAATTACAAGCACTGTAGAGTGTATGGACTATGGGGTACAGCAGACTTGTGCTCACAATCCAGTTTAGCACAAATTAGAAGTGTGGGCTTATCTTTTAAAATCTGAATATATGTTAACCATTATAGTTTATGTATTAAAGGAATGATTAGACATCTTCTAGACAGAACAATATAGTGTTTAATTGTTAAGGGTGGTAAATAACTAATTGTTGAAGATAATTTGCATGTTATTTACAATCCCCCACAAATAATCGCCTGGTAGAAATATTTTCATAAGAAAAATAGCTCTTTTTTTGAAAAAAAAAATGGAATGGTTCATGATGTATTCCACAGAACTGACCTTTATTCTTCTTACTAAAATTAAGTATATGAATCCCCCAAATAATCTCCTGCTCTATTTAAGCTCAAATACTCATATTTGAGGTAAAAATGTGAATAGAAAAAGATAGTATCAAATACTCTCTGCCTCAATGCTTCCCATGATGTGAGGACTACAAACATATTTTGGACCACATACCTTGTGACACAGATGAAGAGAAGAACATGTAGCACTTTCTTTAAGTTACACTCCTTTTCCTTAAACTCCCCCTGGGAATTTGTGCTCAGTGGTATTTGTATTTTAAATACAAAAACATGAAATAAAATAGCCTTTAAGACTAAAATAAGTGACATAATAATGACAAAAATCATAATTATAGAGACCTCTTTTCATGACTAATATGTCATGGGCATTGTACTATTTATACATTGTTTTATTTAAACAATATCCAATAAGCCATTTAACCATTATAGTACAGATTAGAAGAAGAAGGGTAAGGCATGTTAAACAATTTATTGGGATCATGTAGGATATAAATGTCAAAACTTGGATGTAAACTAACGTTGGCTTTATTTCAATGCTTGTTATGTGATTCTTAACTGTTATAATATGTTAACTTCTTGTTCAATTGCAATAATATAAAATGGGAGTGCACAATACAGATTCTTAATATGTTATTAATACAATTAAGGAGTGGTTATATCAATAAATATTCAGGAATAGCAGGGCAATGTAGGTGCTGAGGATGTGAAATAAAGATGGGAAAAAATGAAGACAATGAACAGAAGCAAGTAAGGACATTGAGTTAAGATGTAGAGGTGGCAGTAAAGTGGGAAGAAGAAAGTAGGTTTCACATACAATATATAAACGCATAACATTATATAATAGACTAATTTGCCATTATGTCATATTTTATAAACAGGAACAAATTAAAAGCTATCAAAGATTTACTGACCCTACAAATGAAACGTATATTAAAATCAAGTTCTCATTTTAGTTTTGAGTGGGCAGGAAGTAGAGCATCAGCTCTCCAAATTTAGGCAGAATTTTATACAATTAGTTCATTATCATTTTCCATTTATTAAAAAGAAAATTGCACAGCAAAAATTAAGATCCTGAATAATAACTTTTAAAAATTGAAACACAAGTTATTTTCATAGTGTAAGAAAATACATCATGCTGGTAAAATTTATTATATTAGGAATGCAATTTATCATATATAAATATACAACAAATATTCCAAATTATTTTGCCTACTATAAAAAGAACTACTGATTAATTGCACATTAACAATTATTTACTAATTAATGATCACCTTCATCTCTGTGCTTAAAATATTCCCAGGGAGTAAATTATCATGAAAATTTTCTAAATATGTTCTAAAATAGAAGGTTTTTAAAAAAATAAAACTGCCAGGTCTTCTTACTATTTGCCACTGACAAATTTTTAAATACATTAGAATGAAAAGGGGGGCAAACAAGTCATAAAGACATAGGGTGTTACCTCTTTCCACTTTTTTTTTTTTGCTATATTCATCTTACTCACATTTTGTTTGGTTGCTTTGTTTATTCTACAAATAAAATTGTTGAACCTCTGCAAGGTATCTGGTCTAAGAGATTGTAATTATATGTGTCTTAGAGGTAAGAAATTTAGATTGGCATTCATCAATTCCAAAATTAATATTTGTTAAGTATCTTCCATGCTTTAGAAAGATTTTGGAAGAATGTGTATTCTTACTGTCTGCTTACCTCAGGCACATTAGAAGAGAAAATTCACTCATAGCTTTACATGCATCCTACAGCAATCAGTGTTAAAATTAAACCAAAGGGTCTTGTGAAGTTAAAGCAATACTCTAGAACCATTGGTGTCTTAAAACACTATTGAATAATACACATACATTCAGGAATATAATTAAGGAATGCTATTAGCCGAGGGGGAAAAATAAAAACCAAAGATAATTTCTACCCCCAACTCTGCAACTTTCTCATATGTTACAGTGAATAAATGATGTAATTGTTCAGATATTAGGTTTATATTGTTATAACCTGTGAGTTATAATAGCTGTCTAAGTTTACAGCCTTCTATGCAAAATACACATAATTTCTACTTGGGCTATTTATATAAAATAATGCATTTATTTATCAAAATACCCAAGCCATGTCCTTAAAAGACCCCTTAGAAGTCCCCTTAAGGCCTTTATATCTTAATGCAGGCAACAATAAAAGAGTCAACTGCTATGCTATGTGCTTAAATGAGTAATAGAAAAGGTCACAAAGGGATTTGAGAGAACATCAGAGGAATACACATCTTTTTATGTTCTTATTTGCCATCCAATATATCTCCGTTCATGAAGTGTCAGTTTAGAAATTTTGTTAATTTTTAGTTGTTTTTTTCTTAATGTTGTTTTAAGAGTTGAATATTTTGGATAAAGTTCCTTTATTAGACATATATTGTAATTTTTCTCTCCTAGTCTGTGGTTTATCCTTTTATTCTCTTTATAGTGCCTCATTCAAGAATAGGGACCTCTGTGAGTTTCTTGCTTTCATGCCAGTCCACACTCGACCTCCAGTAATTCATCAAAATTACTATTTGTCATCTTACTCATTTATGATTCCAACAGCTCTGCTCTGGGTAAATGGTGTTCTTACCATAACTTTCCATGGGTTCAGCTTGATGTTACATTTTTTTCTTAATCTATTGAACATGGAAACTCTGACTTATACATATGCCTTTGTTAACCATACACAAGAGATTTTTATCTCTACATACTTCCTAATATCTCAAAATGTATCTTCACTACATAAAAATGTATAAGTAATATTAGAATACAGATCCAACCATAAAATACACATGAGTCCATACTGATTTAGACCCCGGGCTAATCTTTAGAGAATAATCAAACAAATCCCAATCAAAAAGCATTCTACAGAATATTTAACCAATATGCCAAAAACTGTCATTGAAACAAAAATTTTGATAAATTATGACAGCCAAGAGAAAGAAACCTAGGGAGACATGATGACTAAATGTAATGAAATATTATGGATAAAATCTTGAACTGAAAAAGAACATTAATTAAACACTAAGAAAATCTAACTAAAGTATAAACTGTAAATAATAACATACAAATTTAGGTTTATTTATTTTTGACAAATGCATCATTCTTTTTATAAAATGTTAAAATTAACAGGAACTATCAAATATGGTAACTCTCTATACATTATGGTTGCTATATTTTAGTAAATTTAAAACTTTTTTTAAACTTAAAAAAAGTTTACTTAGAAAAAGCAATGACATATAAGTTAAACCTGAGGGGAAGAGAAACCAAGGACAGGAAATAATATGAAGCCAGGTTTGTGTCTGGTACACAAAATTCATGTCAAGAAGTTGAACATGCTTGTTAGACCTAAGAAACAATATTTAGAATATTATGTCTGGCAATGAGAAATATGTGATCAGTTACAAGATTGAGTGGCTAAAAGGAAAAGTAAACAGAACAAAACAAAATTCTTCTGAAAATGGACAGAAATACCTTCTATTAAAAACTTTTGAATGTTCACCTGGCTGCTGTGGCTCAGTGGATTGAGTGCTGACATGTGAAGCAAAGGGTCTCTGGTTTGATTCCCAGTCAGGGCACATGACCGGGTTGTGGATCAGGTCCCCAATAGGAGGCACGTGAGAGCCAACCACACATTGATGTTTCTCTCCCTCTCTTTTTCCCTCCCTTTCTCTCTCTCTAAAAATAAATAAGTTAATTAATTAAAAATAAACTTATTGAATGTATTCAACTTAGTTTCTTACAGAGAAATAAAATAATGAAAATAATGATAATCACATCTTTATTATAAATAAATATTTCTTTATTTAGTTTTTTAAATATTAATGCTGACATGTACATTTAATAAGTCATAATTAAAGTATTTCACTTTAGAAATGAAAACATCTTTGTATGATTATAAATATAATTATAAATACAAAACATCATGCGATACAAAACACTGTGAAATAGATAGTAAATGTCCAACCACAAATCAATTCAGATTACCCAATATGGCCCTTAAAAATCACAAATTTAAAAAGTATGATCCATTAGAATTTAAGTGTTTATATTTTAAGTAGTAGTCCTTTGGAATGTAATGACTTTACACATACTCATTCATGTATGCTGATTTTTTACCTTGTATCTAATAGGCTTCTTTTCCTGAATGTATACAGACACCTTTGTCTATGACTATAATATTTTTGTTTTAATCATTCAACCTTTTAATCACATGAATATATGCTAATTTTTATGCGACTTTCTCAAAATATGTATCTAGGTTGTGTTCAATATATCATTAGTTATATTCTGTTAGAATGAATAGTCATCAACATACACTGTGCACTTTATGAATGTTACTAGATGGATAAAAGACCCATGGCTATAAATTCTTCTTTAAAGAGGACGTATTTTTGTGCATACCTACAAATTTCCCCCTAAACTTCTGGTTTCCCCAACCCTGGCTAACACTATATCTTTACTATTTATTAATTAATGTTACTAGTCTTTTCCAATGAAAATGTTGAAAATGATAATCACTGGAGAGCATTATGCTAAGTGAAATAAGCCAGGCGGTGAAAGACAGATACAATATGATCTCACCTATAAGTGGAAACTAATCAACAAAATAAACAAGCAAGCAAAATATAATTAGCAACACTGAAATAAAAGCAAGCTGACAGTAACCAGAGGGGAGGAGAGAGAGCAATAACAGGGGGAAAGGAGGGGAAGGGTCATCAAGAAATATGCATAAAGGACCCATCAACAAAACCAAATCGGGGAAGGATGGAGGGTGGGAGGTGGGGATGGATGGGGATGGGGAAAGTCGTGGTGAGAAAATGTTGATCAAAAAAAAAAAAAGGTGGGGGAGGCTAAGAATAGTATAAGAAATTGAGAAGCCAAAGAACTGATATGTACAAGCCATAAACATGATCTAAGAGGTGTGGGGATGATGAGGTGGGGATGATGGGATGAGGTAGGTGCAGGGCAGAGGAGATAAAGGGGAGAAAAAAATGGGACAACTGTAATGGTATAATCAATAAAACATTGAAAAAAATAAAAAAATTAAGAAATTAAAAAAACAAAAAATATACCTACATACAAAACAAAATAATAATGATAAGCATAACTATTTTCTCTTTCACAGGTAAACTTAATAACTATGTTCCTCTAAAATATTCAATAATTATATCTATAATATCCTTAAATAAGAAAATATGAAATTACTTGTGATCGATATTATAATTTAAAATTAACTAAAATGCCTAGATAAATAAGCTATGGTGTTATGGTAGAAAAAGAGCTCTAAAGTGTAACTTTACCATAACTTTTTTGTTTTGTTCATTTACAAGCAGATCTCATAGTCTTGAAAGCTCTTATGGTTTGTAAACATAAATCGCAGACTCCAAGCAAGGGTACAAGTAGTAAAATCTGTAACAGTTGATCCGTTGATCCATTGATTCCACCCACTCAGGTGGAAATCAATTCCTTGTAAGTGAAGGTGGTTCTGAATTTATACGGAAGACGGGAACACGCAATGAGCATATGGAGTCACTCTGCTGCCGAAGCCTATTTGAGGGAAACATCACCTGGCAAACAAGTTTGTAAGTGTGGTTTAAAAAAATGATACATTAGCTAATTCATTTGGCCTCAATGCATTTTTCCTTAAAATATAATTTTAAAAATTATCTTCAAAACAGTAAAGATTCTCAGCCAAGGACAACAAACATTGACCTATGGATTAATTGAATGTAGTAACACAAATTTGTGCAATATGAAACATGTAAAGTAATTTCAGGAATTATAAAGTGTCATTAAAGCTAAGTCAAATGGGAAAGAGCACCAAAAATGCCAAGTAGGGCTCAGATGTTATCTAATTAATACACAAGTAAAAAATCAAAGATAATAACCAACATCAAACCAAGCCAAACAAACCAACCAAATGAACAAAACTAAATTTCTTATTTAGAAGACAAAAAAGTAGCAGTAGATATTTAAATAATGAAATAATTTTTGTTATTTTTTCATACTGTTTATTTCATACCTGATTCATTTTAGTACTATTATTAGATATCCAATGTATTTTTTCTCAAAAGGAAAAATTAAAATATAAAAATGTATGTATACTTTTACTCTATATTCATATATAATAAAATACGGTATGTCTTATATTTATAAATTCAAAATAGGAAATTGATTTGTAAATTTAACTTAATGCAATTATTATTATATTCTTTTTAAACACAGCTATATTTTTAACATGGCTGGATTTCTGCTTAATTTGACAAATCATTATTTTTTATAAACTAAAATATGATAAATTAATCACTACATTTAATTCAAATTATTCATTCAACTTTCCGTAATCTTATTGCTTCCTTACCTTATTCATTTTAACATTTACATCTTTCTTGCTAAGCAACTGTCTCTCAATATAGGATGCATCTCCCAATTTGCTTCTACTAAAAATGTCACATTCACCTCATATTAAACTTTTGTGTCCCAATCTCCCAAGGAGAGGAGAAAAAAAATTTAGCAGAGTATAAAATTAGTAGGACATGGTATACCAAGGATTGGTTCATTCTCTCCCTAACAGTGTATTTTTATAAATTTCAGACAGAGGAGAGGCTGAAACTATCCTTTAGGATTTATATCTTGATCAATGTCAAAATGACATGGAAATTTTCTATGTTATGATATTTCTAAAGAACAATACACAAAAACTGGTTTTAAATAAGAAGAGAAAGATGTATTTGGATATTATCTTTGTGGTTCATATCAGAAATAAAGGAAGACCACCATACTAAGAGAAGGAATGTCTTGTCATGCCTAGAGGACATGGTTATAAACGGACTTCTGCTTTTTCTCTAACGTCAAGTGTGAAATGTTAAGAATAAACTTTCATTTTTGTTTGGTGTATAAAAATATTTAAGAAAGGTATCAAATAAAAAATGTTGGAAACCAATAACATTGCTTTCTGGTCATTGCTTTAAATTACTGTATCTTAAATATATATAAGAATATGTTTAATTATGAAGCTTTCACATGAAGCAACATAAGAAGTACCTATTAATTAATTTTTTCATGACAGATCTTTCATAAAAGATCACCAGTAAATAAAAACATAAATATCAGTAAAATTACAAATCCTTCATAATATCATATTAGAGTTATATCTTTAAAATACACATTTTATAGGTTAAAGATTGTTTTCTTTATAAATAACTTCTTTCTTCTTCTCACCCATTTTCTATTTTATTATTACATCCTTTTTAAAAATTAAATTTACTTGGATAATATTAGTTAAAAAATTAAGTGTCAGGTATACAATTCTATAGTACATTGTCTATATAGCACATTGTCTGTTCACTCCCCAAATTCTGTCTCCTGTTACCATGTATTTGACCCCTTTATCCTCTTCATCCTTCCCCTGTCCTCTTCCCTTCTGGTAACCATCATACTGTTTTTCGTGTCTATGAGTTTGTTCATTTATTATTTCCTGTTTTATACCCCACAAATGAGTGAAAGCATATGATTCTTATCCTTTTCCATCTTACTTAGTGTTCACTAAGTGTAATACTTTCAAGATCATCCATGTTTTCACAAATGGCAGTATTTCATTCATTTTTTGTAGCTGATATTATTCCATTGTATGTATGTACCACATCTTTATATCCAACCACTTATTGAAGGACACTTCAGCTGTTTCTGTGTCTTGACCACTGTGAATAATGCTGCAGTTAGTCAATGTTTTAAGTTTTTCACGTACATACCTAGAAAAGGGGTTACTGGGTCATATGGTAACTTTATTCTTAATTTTTGAGGAGCCTCCATATTTTCCACAGTGGTTGTGCCACTTTCCACTTCCACCAGCAATGGAATGAGAGTTTCTTTTTTTCCCACGTCCTCTCTAATACTTATTCCTTGTATCTTAACCTTTACTATCACATTTTTTATAATTCGAAATTTTAAAAGTTAGATTAAAAAAGATATTTCAATTCCAAAATATTAATACATTTTATTTAATTCTGAATTAGATTATTTTATTTAATATTCAATAGTATTATTCTTATCAGGTCAAACTAAATTGAGATTGTCTGACTTTATTAATATCAGTGTAATTACCCAAAGGATAAAATTTTCAGAGGTCATCTGCCTCTTGTTCAGGATCATTTCTCATTGATTTACTAGGAAATGGAACAGTTTGTGGCTTCCCTCAAATTATTGAATGCCATTTTATTAATCATATTAGACATTTAATATGTTTCAAATTAATGATGATAGTTATATCTTCATAAATGTAACTAAGTGCCCATCAGTAAGTGAGTGGATTAAAAATCTGTGGTACATTTACAATGGAATACTATGCAGACAGAAAGAAAGAGCTACTACCCTTCACAACAGCATGGATGGAACTGGAGA
>PVJD01007243.1:0-86939 GCA_004026545.1 Mormoops blainvillei | reverse complement strand
AAAGAACAAATCAAAACTCCATAAAAAGAACTAAGTGATGAGCTGATAGCCAACCTATCAGATGCAGAATTCAAAACACTGGTAATCAGGATGCTCACAGAAATGATTGAGTACACATGCAAAATAGAGGAAGAAGTGAAGGCTAAGCAAAGTGAAATAAAGAAAAATATACAGGGAACCAACAGTGAAGGGAAGGAAACTAGGACTCAAAGCAACAATTTAGAACAGAAGGAAGAAATAAACATTCAACCAAAACAGAATGAAAAAACAAGAATGCAAAAAAAAATGAGAGGCTTAGGAACCTCTGGGACACCTTTAAATGTTCCAACATCTGAATCATAGGGGTGCCAGAAGGAGAAGAGGAAGAGCAAGAAATTGAAAACTTACTTGAAAAAATAATGAAGGACAACTTGCCCAGTCTGGGAAAGGAAATAGACTTACAAGAAGTTCATGGAGCTCACAGAGTCCCAAAGAAGTTGAACCCAAGGAAGCACACACCAAGGCACATCATCATTACATTACCCAAGATTAAAGTTAAGGAGCGAATCTTAAAAGCAGCAAGGGAAAAGAAGAGAGTTACCTACAAAGGAGTTCCCATAAGACTATCAGCTGATTTCTCCAAAGAAACCTTACAGGCAAGAAGGGGCTGGAAAGAACTATACAAAGTCATGAAAGGCAAGGACCTACATCCAAGATGACTCTGTCCTGCAAAGCTATCATTTAGAATGGAAGGGCACATAAAGTGCTTCCCAGATAAGGTCAAGTTAAAGGAGTTCATCATCACCAAGCCCTTATTCTATGAAATGTTAAAGGGACTGATCTCAGAAAAAGAAGATTAAAACAATGAACAGTAAAATGACAATAAACTCACAACTATCAAGAACTGAACCTAAAACAAAAACAAAAACAAACAAAGCAAACAACTAGAACAGGAACAAGATCACAGAAATGGAGATCACATGGAAGGTTATCAGTGGGGAGGTGGAGGGGGGAGAATGGTGAATTAGGGACAGGGAATAAGAAGCATAATTGGTAGGCACAAAATAGACAAAGGGAGGTTAAGAATAGTATAGGAAATGGAGAAACCAAAAATCTTATATGTACGACCCATAGACATGAACTAAGGTGGGGGTGGAATTCTGATTGGGGTATGCAGGGTGGAGGGGTTTAAAGGGAGAAAAAATGGGACAACTGTAATAGCAAAATCAATAAAATGTACTTAAAAAAGAAGGAGACTAGAGAGAGACAGAGAGAGAAGGACTGAGAGAAAAAAGAGCAAGAAAGAGAGAAACACAAGTACAGAAAAAATGGCAATGAATAACTACCTATCAACAATAGCCTTAAATGCAAGTGGATTAAATGCTCCAATCAAAAGATGTAGGATAACTGAATGGTTAAGAAAATATGACACACATATATGCTGTGTACAAGAGACTCACATCAGAAAAAATATTTTTAAAAGGTTTGGATCATAACGGCATGAAACTAGAAACCAACCTCAAGGAAAAAACTCAAAAACATTCAAATTCATGGAGACTGAATAGCATGCTATTAAACAATGAATGTGTTAATAATGAGATCAAGGAAGAAATCAAAAAGTTTCTGGAAACAAATGGAAATGAACATACAACAGTTCAAAACACATGGGATGCAGTGAGGGCCACCCTGACAGGGATGTTCATAGTGATACAGGCCTACCTAAAAAAGAAACATTTCAAATAAACAACCTAACCCTACATCTACAAAAACTGGAGGAGCTACAACAAACAAAGCCCAGAGTCAGTAGAAGGAAGGAAATAATCAAGATCAGAGCAGATAAATGACATAGAGAATAAAAGAACAGTCCAAATGATTAATAAATCCAGGGACTGGTTCTTTGAAAAGATAAACAAAATTGACAAACCATTAAACAAACTCACCAAGAATAAGAGAGAACACAAATAAAATAATCCGAAATGAAAGAAGAGAAATTACAACTGATACCAAAGAAATGCAAAAGGTTATCATAAATTACTACAAACAACTATATGCCAAGAAATTTGACAACCTGGGTGAAATAGATGAATTTCTAGAAACATATAATGTTCTAAAACTGAATCAAGAATAACCAGAAAACCAGAATAGACCAATGACAGCTAGTGAAATTGAAGTAGTAATCGAAAAACTTCCAGCACCATCACCCACTGATATGTTTATTGAAGTTTAGAGAGAGAGGGAGAGAGAGAAACATTGATTGGTTGCATACACCCCAACAGGGGATCACTACTGAACAAAACAGTTTACTCCTGTCCTAATTCTTTTAAATTCTCACCCAAAGACATGCTTATTGATTTTAGAAAGAGGGGAAGAGAGGGAGAGAAATATAGATGTAAGAGAGAAACATTGGTCAGTTACCTTCCACCTATGCCCCTAAAAGGGGACCAAACCAGCAACCTAGTCAAATGCCCTGACAGGAAATCAAACCCACAATCTTGAACCACACCACCCAGAGCCTAATGCTTTTAAATTACTTGTCAACTGAATAATTTCTTCTGTTAAATAAGTTAGATCTTATTTTAGTGAAAGTCCTGAAGTGGAAATATAAACAATGTATCTTAGAAATCATCCTCCATCTTTCTGTCTGGGAAAATATATTAAATAACCCCTCCTCCCCCTAATATTGGGGTGGGTGAAGTTTCCAGCAGATTTCATTTTGTTCTTAGGGTTTCTGTTAGTCATTTTCTCACTAGCACATAAAATCAAGATGATCATGAGTAAGGAAATACATTTAAAGTATTTGCTTATAAACTTTCTCAGTCAGAATAGAAAAGTAATTAAAGTGCTGTCTATTTTTCTGCCTTTGACCAAAAAGTAAACAAAACCAAACAAATTCATACTAACAAGGAAAACTGATTACTTTAATCGAGCAATTTACTAGTATTTGTTATCGATGTGGGAATTTTGTTAATTCTTGTTCATAATGTTTATAACAAAATGGTATGGAATAATAGCCTTTACTTGGAGGTTAAGTTATTATTATTTTCTATGAATAAACATAAATGACAGATGAGGGATGAAAAACACAGAATCTGTCATTGCCAAATGATTTATAAATGTCTTGTTCAGGTTCACTATTCTTTGAAACACAAAATATTACTAACTTTCCTAGTTGTATTTTGGTATTGGCAGTGGTGCAAGTGTCAGTGTCTGACCACAAAGCTGTTTAAAACATTTTAATTCTGAAACTTCTTTAGAAAATTTAAGTCTGAGGACAGGAAGGGAAAGTGGGCCAGGAGTAATAGATAATTCTTTTTTATGTGGTTCTTACTGTGATCATAGGGGAAAAAAGAAAAACCCAAGTGCTCTCTAGATTTGTCGCTACACATTTTATGCTTGCATTTAAACTTGAAATATATGAATAGAATGAGAAAATCAGTTAAACCAGAACTAAGAAGTGTTACAAGTTTTATGGCCTTATTTTATTATAACAATAAAATGACCACATGCAATGACTTAAGAAAAAAAAAAAAACTACCAGCACATAAAAGCTCTGGACTGGGCAGCTGCACTGGTGAATATTACCAAACATTTAGGGAAGAGCTAACTCCTATCCGTCTCAAACTATTCCAAAAATTTCAAGAAGAGGGAAGATTCCCAAACTCTTTTAATGAGACCAGCATCTTCCTAATACAAAACCCAATAAAGATACAACGAAGAAGGAAAACTGCAGGTCAGTAACTCTGATCAACATAGATGCTAAAATCCTCAACAAAATATTGGCAAACCACATTCAGCAATACGATAAAAAGATCATACACCATGATCAAGTGGCATTCATCCCAGGGATGCAAGGATGGTACAATATTCACAAATCAATAAACATAATACATCACATACACAAAATTAAGGACAAAAATCATATCATATTAATAGATGCACAAAAGCCATTTGATAAAGTATAGCACCTATTTATGTTAAAATCACTTAGCAAAGTGGGAATAGAGGGAGCATATCTCAACATAATAAGGTCATATATGAGAAATTTACAGCCAACATCATACTCAATGGGCAAACAGTAAAAGTCTTCCCCCAACATCAGGCACAAGACAAGGGTGTCCACTTTCACCTCTTCTAATCAACATAGTGTTGGAAGTTCTAGACACAGTGATCAGACAAGAAAAAGAAATAAAAGGTATCCAAATAGGAAAGGAGTAAGTGAAACGTCATTGTTTGCAGATGACATAATCATGTGCATAGAAAACAGCATAGGCTCCACCAAAAACCTGCTCAACCTAATGAGCAAATTTGGCAAAAAAGCAGGATACAAAATCAATATTCAGAAATCAAAGGAATTTTTGTACACCAACAATGAAATATGAGAATCAGAAATCAGGGGTAAATCCCATTTACTATAGGAAGAAAAATAAAGTACTTAAGAATACAGTTAAACAAGGAGGTTAAAGACTTGTACTTAGAAAACTACACAACGCTGAAGAAAGAAATTAAGGAAAACACACATAAATGGAAGCATATACAGTGTTTGTGGATTGGAAGAAAAACATTATTAAAATGCCCATACTACCCAAAACAATCTATAGATTCAGTACAATCCGTATCAAAATACCAGTGACATATTTCACAGATATAGAACGAATATTTCAAAAAATTTTTTAAAGATTTTATTTAGTTTTAGAGAGAGGGGAAGAGAGGGAGAAAGAGGAAAGAAATATTAATGTGTTGTTGCCTACTGGGGACCTGGCCCACAACCCAGGCATGTTCACTGACTGGTAATCAAACTGATGATCCTTTGGTTTGCAGACCGGCACTCAGTCCACTGAGCCACACCAGCCACGGACAAATATTTCAAAAAATTTATATATAACCACAAACAACCAAATAGCCTCAGCAATTTTAAAGAACAAAGTAGGAAGAATCATAATACCTAATTTCAAATTATATTACAAGGCCACTGTAATGAAAAAAGTCTGTTTCTGGCATAAGAACACACATAGGTCAATGGAACAGAATAGAGACCCCAGAAATAAACCCATGACTCTGTGGTCAATTAATATTTGATAAAAGTAGCAGGAGCATAAAATGGGGTAAAAATAGCATTATCAATAAATGGTGCTGGGAGATCTGGACACCTACGTGCAAAAAAATGAAACTAGACCACCAACTTACACCATACACCAAAATAAACTCAAGGTGAATAAAAACTTAAACATAATTCATGACACCATAAAAGTTCTAGAAGAAAACATATGCAGTAAAATTTCAGATGTCCCACAGAGCAATACCTTCACCAATATATCTCCTAGAGCAAGGGACATAAAGGAAAGAATAAAGATATTGGACTACATCATATTAAACAGCTTCTTCATGGTAAAGAAAACATCAGCAAAATGAAAAGAGAGCCAATTGTATGGGAAAACATATTTGCTAATACCTCACACAAGGGTTTGATCTCCAGAATATATAAAGAATGCATGCAACTCCACCCTAGGAAGACAAACAACCGAATTAAGAAATGGCAAAGGACCTGAACAAATACTTCTCCAAGGAGGGCATATAGAGGGCCCAGAGAAATATGAAAGGATGCTCAGCATCACTAGCCATCAGAGAGATGCAAATGAAAACCACAGTGAGATATCACTTCACACCAGTCAGAATGGCCATCATTAACAAATCAACAAACAAGTGGTGGTAAAGTTGTGGGGAAGGGGGAACCCTGGTGAACTGTCAGTGGGAGTGCAGACTGGTGCAGCCACTGTGGAAAACAGTATGGAATTTTCTCAATAAACTAAAGATGGAACTGCTTTTTCATCCCATGATCCCACTGCTGGGATTATACAGTAAGAATCCTGCAACACCAATTCAAAAGAACCTACTCATCCCAATGTTCATAGCAGCATTATTTACAACAGCCAAGTGCTGGAGACGGCCTAAGTGCCCATCGGTAAATGAGTGGATCAAAAAACTGTGGTGCATTTACACAATGGAATACTACCCAGCAGAAAGAAGGAAGGAGCTCCTACCCTTCTCGACAGCATGGATGGAACTGGAGAGTATTATGTTAAGTGAAATAAACTAGGCGGTGAAAAGCAGATACCATATGTTCTCACCTATAAGTGGAATCTAATGAACAAAACAAAGAAGCAAGCAAAGTAGAACCAGAGACATGGAAATAAGGAACAAACTGACAGTGACCAGAGGGTAAGGAGGAGATGGATAATGGAGAAAGAAGTGGAAGGGTCTAGTCAAGGAACATGTATAAGAACACATGGTAATAGATAACAGGGTGGAGATTGACTGAGGTAGTGGGTTGTGGGCAGGGCAACGGAGAAGAACAGGAGAAAAATTGGGACAACTATAACTGAACAATAAAAAAAAGACTAAGCAAAGGCTAAAATTGTAGCTATATATTTCCAAAATTGTAACAGTTTACAAAAAAAAAAACACAAAAACCACACACACACACACACACACACACACAACATCCTCACATACATTAATAGACTTGTTCGATCTTCAACAACCCAGTGTCTGGCACTTAGTGGACATTGGCATTTTTGGCACATAAATGAGCATGTGGATTTATAATCCTATTTTACAGAGGTGTGAAATGAGGCCCGAGTAGGTGAATTGAGTTTTCTAAAATCCAAGTCTACAGTTAGTCAGCATAGAGGCTCAACTTAAAATCAAGCTCATTTCTGGTTGACTTTTACTGAGCACCTCTTATGTGACAGGGAGTTGCCAGTGATGAATAAACATGTTCCTTAGTCTGAGTAACTTGTACACTTGTCAGGAAATCAGACACATAAGGAAATAATTTCAACAAAAAGTACTAAGTACTTTTATAGAAAACTCTGCAATAGTATGTCATCACAGAGGAAGGATGCTTAATCCAGTCAGGAGATCACAAAAGACTTCTTGAAGAAGTGACACCTCAGTTAAGTTTTGAAGGTTCAGAAGAGATTGGCCATGGGCAGGAAGAGCATTCTAGGCTGAGAAATCAGCCTCAGTGGCAACACAGAATTCTGAGCTAGCATGTTAGATTTCTGGGATTGCTAGAAGATTCGTAGCTAAGGGTGAAGTGGCAGAAATGATTACAAGAGTTGGACAGGAATCAAATCCTTGAAGGTGTAAACTTTGCCTTATACACTATTAGTTCCCAAACATTGCCGACTCATTCAAATAATCTTGGGAACTTAAAAATATAAAGATGTTCCACCCACATGCCCAGTGATTTTCTTGATCAGCTGGGTTTGACAGTCTGGAGACAACAGGAAATCATTGGAAAGTGTTTAGGTGGGTGACATAGATTGTCTTATTAAATCTCTGTGGTAGCAATCTACATGGAGGCAGGTGGGATGCTGCTGGAGGCACATATACAATTTAGGAGGCTGTTGAATTTGCCTAGTGAGATTTCATGGTAAGTGGAGTAAGAGAGTAGCAGCAAAGATGAAGAGGAAGGGGCAGGTAAAAAGAAATTTCAAACAAACAAGCAAGCAAAATATAACCAGTGACATTGAAATAAAGAACAAACTGACAGTAACCAGAGGGGAGGGGGATAACAGAGGAAAGAAGGGGAAGGGTTATAAAGGAACATGTGTAAAGGATCCATGGACAAAGCCAAAGTGGGGTAGGATTGAGGGTGGGAGGGGCAGAGGAAAGTAGTGGTGGGAAAAATGCAGACAACTGTACTTGAACAACAACAATAAAAAAAGAAATTTCAAAGTGGTCAAATCCCTATGATATTATGGGGAGGGAAAATGACAGAAAGTGTCTAGGATAATCCTCCACGTTTCTGGCATGACTTCCTTGGTAGAGTGTTATTTCTGACCAAAACCAGGAGTGGAGGATAGAGAGAGAATGGGAAACAGCTGATACATTTAGCTTGGAACCTTCTAAATTTGAGGTACTGTGGGGATTTAGATGGGAATGTGACTATTCCAAAACTCAGGATAAGCACCTGGGCAGATTTTTGGATCCTCTGTATAGGAAATTTAAAAAGTCACGTGAGTAGCAGAGATCTCTCAAGGAGACTATGTAGAGTGCACCTTCAGTTATTCTACCTCTTTCTGCCTTCAAGGTTTGTTCTCATGGGGAAGGAGAAGATTTGGTTTTCCAATGTTTCACCAAGGCTAACTGAGATAGTGAAAATGACATAATGGAGGGTGTTAGAGAACCTGCATTGGAGCACTGGCTATGCTGCTTCACCTCTCTGCAGTCATCAACAGTAGCTGAGCCTCTCTCAGCTTCTGTGTCTTTATCAATAGAAGAAGAGTAGTATGAATATCTGCCTCACAGGGTTATTGAGAAGGTCCAATGAGAACACATGGCATATGTGAAAAATACCATTTAAAGAACCATAAAAACATTAGTTCCCCCTGCTCCCGAGAAATCTGGGCTGATGTGTAGGAATTACAGGGAGGCGGATTTTGGCCCAGTGTAAGGAAAGGCTCTCTAATGCCTTGAGCTCTTAGATGATGGAAATATCTTAGGAATATAGGAATCTCTGAGGTTCTGGAGATCTTTAAGTAGAATCTGGGCTTCTGGGCTTCTGCTGAGAGTTTTCTTCCCAAGGGTGGATTTGCCCTGGATGACCTCTGAGCCTCTTTCATGGCTCAGATAGTGTTTGAGTTACTAGAACTCTTCTTTACATTTTTCCTGAAAATTTTATACTACTTAGATTTTTTAAATTGTAGATATTATTAAAGATGGCCCCATTCCCTGCCCCGTTGCCCACTTTCGCCTAGCCCCCAACCCCCTTCCCTCTGTCCATGACCACACTGTTGTCTGTGTCTATGTGTCATGCATATATGTTCTTTGGCTAATTCCTTCACCTTCTTTTAATTGTAAAGGCAATAGAGGCACATAGCTGTTTCTTTTCCTTTAAAATCTCCTAAAGCCTTGAACATTTTGGTTCTAAGTAGAGTCTTGGTTTATATAACTCTAATAACTTTGGAAACTGCTTTAGGTCTAATTGCATGGGCATTTATAGACATTTTTATTTTAAATGTTCTTTAGTGAGGATTCAGTAGATACTGAAATGTGTCTGTGTAGTGCAGTTAAACCTCTGTAATACAGACCAGGGAGAAGCAGGAAAGGATGAGCCTTCTGATATCCTGACAATTACAAATTATAGGTTTCTTTAAAATGGTTGATTTTATAATTCGCAAGCAGAAATGATATTATAAACAGCTAACAAAATATTGCCAATAAGTAGGTAAAGAGCATTTGAAGTCACACTAATTATTTATATGCAAATGAATGTTGTCAGTGCTTATACAAACAAGTTGTTCTCTGAACTGGCTTAAATATCCCCTAAAAGCTCATGTTTATACTCTTAACTTACTCAGAAACCTGAAGTTGCTGTTTTTAATTTTTTAAAACATTTTATTTATTTATTTTTAGAGAGAGTGGAAGGGAGGGAGAAAGAGAGGGAGAGAAACATCAATTTGTGGTTGCCTCTCACACACCCCCTACTGGGGACCTAACCCACAACACAGGCAGGTGCCCTGACTGGGAATCAAACCAGCGACACTTTGGTTCACAAGTTGGCACTCAATCCACTGAGCCACACCAGCTAGGGCTATTGTTGCTGTGTTTTAACACAGGAAAGGTAAAATATGCAATACAGCCCATGATTGAATTACCACAAATTTAGCAATAGTTTGAATTATAATATATTTTATATATTTATTCCATTGCCAAGCATTAGTGTAACACACATTTGCTAGATGAGGCCTAATTTTTTTTGCTAACTTTCTCTACATAGAGATTATTTCTCAAAATGAAAGATCTTTACCCATGCTGTTTGATGAGGAATTATCTTTATGGTAGTTCAGGTGACTTCTTGGCTCTTTTTAAAAATGTCACCAAAACAATTGCCTCAAATACTTGTAAGATCATACCAAGAAAATATTCTAGCTATGAAAAAGTTACTATAAATCACAGAGATGCAAAAAATTTTGAGAAACCAGGAATATAAGAAATACATTCAGTCATAATTGTGGGTAGAACCTATTTTCATCTTTTCATTCGGCAGGACTTTCATGATTTTTGCGAGGCTCTGAGTCAGCTTTTGACTACCCTTTTTTTACACGTATTAATGTCTTTATATTTTCATTTTTTAATTGTTGTTCAAGTACACTTATCTCCATCTTCCTGACAACACTTTCCTCTGCCCCACCCACCCCCACCTCCCACCCTCAATCCTTTCACCCTTTTGAATTGTCCATGTGCCCTTAATACATATTGCTTGACTTGCTCCTTCCCATTATTTCCCCCATTATCTCTGTCTCCCTCCCCTCTGTTTACTGTCAGTTTGTTCTTTATTTCAATGTTGCAGGTTATATTTTGCTTGTTTTTTTGTTTTGTTGATTAGTCTCCACTTATAGGTGAGATCATATGGTATCTGTCTTTCACCATCTGGCTTATTTCACTTAGCATGATGCTCTCCAGATCCACCCATGGTATGGCAAAGGGTAGTAGATCTTTCTTTACGCTGCTGTACATTGTGTAAATGTACAACAATTTTTGACCCACTCATTTACTATTGTGTACTTAGTTTGCTTCCAACACTTCTGTGTTGTAAATTGTTCTGCTATGAAGATAGGAGTGTATAGGTTCTTTTCAAATGGCGTTTCAGGATTCTTAGGGTATACTCTCAGCAGTGCAATAGCTGGGTAAAAAGGCAGTTCCATTTTTAGTTTTTTGAGGGAATTCCAAACTGTTTTCCACAGCAGCTGCACCAGTCTGCATTCCCAACAACAGTGTACTAGAGTTCTCTTTTCTCTACGACATCACCAGCACTTGTTGTGTGTTGGTTTGTTTATGAAGGCCATTCTGACTGGTGCGAAGTGATATCTCATTGTGGTTTTAATTTGCATCTCTCTGATGGCTAGTGATGCTAAGCATCCTTTCATGTGCCTCTGGGCCCTGTGTATGTCCTCCTTGGAGAAGTGTCTGTTCAGGTCCTCTGCCTATTTCTTAATTGAGTCGTTTGTCTTCCTGGAGTCCAGTCGTGTGAGTTTGTTATATATATTTTGGAGGTCAAACCCTTGTCTGAAGCATCATTGGCAAATATATTTTCCCATACGGTTGGTTCCCTTTTCATTTTGCTGATGTTTTCTTGAGCCGTGCACAAGCTTCTTATTTTGATGAAGTACCTTTTGTTTATTCCTTCCTTTATGTCCCTTGCTCTAGGGGACATGTTGGTGAAATATTGCTGCATGAAATGTCTTAGATTTTCCTGCCTATGTTCTCCTCTATGACTTTCATAGTGTCATGAATTATATTTAAGTATTTTATTCATCTTGAGTTTATTTTCGTGTATGATGTAAGTTGGTGTTTGAGTTTCATTTTTTAGCATGTGGCTGTCCAGATGTCCCAACACCATTTGTTGAAGAGGCTATTTTTATACCATTTGATGTTTCTGCCCCCTTTGTCAAATATTAATTGACCATAGAGACATGGGTTTATTTCTGGGCTCTCTATTCTGTTCAGTTGGTCTATGTGTCTATTCTTATGCCAATGCCAGACTGTGTTGATTACAGTGGCCTTGTAATATAATTTGAAATCAGGTATTGTGATCCCTCCTACTTTGTTCTTCTTTCCCAAAATTGTTGTGCCTCTTTGGCTCATTTATGGCTCCATATAAATTTTTTAAATGTTTATTCTATATCTGTGAAATATGTCATTGGTATTTTAACATTGATTCCATTGAATCTGTAGATTGCTTTGGGTAGTATGGACATTTTAATGATGCTTTTCTTCCAATCCATGAACATGGTAAATGCTTCCATTTATTTGTATCTTCCCTAATTAATTTCTTCAGTGTTGAATAATTTTCTGAGTAGAGTTCTTTTACCTCCTTGGTTAGGTTAATTCCTAGGTACTTTATTTTTCCTATTGCTATGGCAAATGGGATTTTTTCCTGATTTCTGTTTCTGATGTTTTATTGTTGGTGTACAAAAATGCCTTTGATTTCTGAATATTGACTTTATATCCCACTGCTTTGCCAAATTCACTTATTAGTCAAGTAGTTTTTTGGTGGAGTCTATAACGTTTTCTATGTACACTATCATGTCCTCTGTAAACAATGACAGTTTCACTTCCTCCTTTCCCATTTGAATGCCTTTTATGTCTCTTTCCTGTCTTATCACTGTGACTAGGACTTCCAATACTAGGCTGAATAAAAGTGGTGAAAGTGAACATCCTTGTCTTATTCCTGATCTTAGCAAGGAGGCTTTAGGTTTTTCTCTGTTGAGTATGATGTTGGCTGTAGGTTTTCATCTATGGTCTTTATTATGTTGAGGTATGCCCCCTTTACTCCCACTTGCAGAGTGTTTGTATCATAAATGGGTGCTGTACCTTATCAAATGGTTTTCCACATCTATTGAAGTGATCATGTGATTTTTGCCTTTCCTTTTGTTTATGTGATCTATTATGGTTATTGATTTGTGAATACTGTACCATCCTTGCATCCCTGAGATGAATCCAACTTGATCACGGTGGATGATTTTTGTAATGTATTACTGGATACCGTTTGCCAATATTTTATTGAGAATTTTAGCACCTAAGTTCATCAGTGATATTGGCCTATAGTTTTCTTTCTTCGTTGTGTCTTTACCTGGTTTTGGGATTTGCATGATGTCAGCCTGATAAAAAGAGTTTGGGAGGCTTCACTCTTTTTAAATTTTTTAGAATAATCTGAGAAGGACAGGGGTTAGCTCTTCCTTAAATGTTTTATCAAATTCTCCTGTGAAACCATCCAGTCCAGAGCTTTTGTGTGCCAGGAGTTTTTTGATCACTCCTTCAATTTCACCAGCTGTTACCAGTCTGTTCAGGCTTTCTCCTTCTTCGATCGGTTTTGGAAGATTATATTTTTCTATAAATTTATCCATTTCACCCAGGTTTTTAAATTCCTTGGCATAAAGTTGTTCATAACAATTTCTTACAGTCCTGTGTTGTGGTATCAGTTGTAATTTCTCCTCTATCATTTCTGATTTTATTTATTTGGGTCCTTTCTCTTTTTTTCTTGATGAGTATGCTTAAAAGCTTGTCAGGTTGTTGTTGTTTTTTTCAAAGATCCAGCTCCTGGATTTATTGATCCTTTGAATTTTTCTTTTAGTTTCTATGTCATTCCATTATGCTCTGGTCTTGATTATTTCCTTCTTTCTACTTGCTCTGGGCTTTGTTTGTTGTTCCTCCAGTTCTTGTAGATGTAGGGTTATGTTGTATCTGAAATATTTCCATCTTTTTAAGGTAGGCCTGTATGGCTATGAACTTTCCTCTCAGGACTTGCTTCACTGTGTCCCATAGGTTTTGTACTGTTGTATATTCATTTTCATGTGTTTCCAGAAACTTTTTGATTACTTGCTTGATCTCATTATTGACCCATTCATTGTTTAATTGCATGTTATTTAATCTCTGTGAGTTTGTATGTTTTTGAGTTTTTCAATTGAGGTTGGTTTCTAGTTTTAAGACTTTGTGCTCTGAGAAAATGCTTGATATGGTTTCAATTTTCTTAAATTTGTTGAGGCTTGTTTTGTGCCCTATCATGTGGTCTATCTTTGAAAATGTTCCATGTGCATTTGAAATGAATGTTTATTTTGCTTCTTTAGAATGAATGTTTGTGTATATATATTATATATATATATATTGTGTGTGTGTGTGTGTGTGTGTGTGTGTGTGTATATAATCAGTTAAGTCCATTTGATCTAATGCATCATTCAGGGCCACAACATCTTTGTTGATATTTTGTTTGGATGATCTATCCCTTGTTTACAGTGGGGTGTTAAAATCCACTAGTGTATGTGTGTCACCGTTGATATCTTTCTTGAAGTCTTCCATGTTTTCCCTTACATATTTGGGTGCTCCTATATTTGGTGCATATATGTTTACAATGTTTATGTCTTCTTGATAGATTCTTCCCCTGAGAATTATGAAATGTCCTTCTGTGTCTCTTTTTATGGCCTTTATTTTGAAGTCTGTTTTGTCTGATGTAAGTATTGTTATCACAGCCTTTTTTTTTTTTTCCTGTCCATTTGCTTGGAATATGTTTTTCCAACTCTTCACTTTCAGTTTGTAGGTCTTTTGTTCTGAGGTGAGTCTCTTGTAGGGAGCATATGTGTGAGTCATATTTTCTTAACCATTCAGCTACCCTATGTCTTTGGATTGGAGCATTTAATCCATTTAAAGTTATAATTGATAGGTTCTTATTCATTTTTCCCCCTGTACCTGTGTTATTCTCCCTTTCAATCTTTTTCTTCATCTTCTTAAAGCAATCCCTTTAGCATACCTTGCAATGCTGGTTTCATGGCAGTGTATCCTTTTAGCCTTCTTTTGTCTGGAAAACTCCTTATTTTGCCTTCCTTTTAATTGAGAGGTTTGTAGGTAGAGCGGTCTTGGTTGTAATCCTTTGCTTTTCTTTACTCAAAATATTTCTTGCCATTCCCTTCTGGCTTGTAGTGTTTTTACTTAGAAGTCAGCTAGTAGCCTTATTGGGGCTCCCTTGTATGTTACTTCTTGTTTCTCCCTTGCTGCCTTAAGATTCCCTCTTTGTCTTTGAATTTTTCCATTTTAATTATGGTGTGTTTTGGATTAGGCCTCTTGACTCAGTCCCTCTGTGATTCCTGATCTTGCATGACTTCTTTTCTCCTCAAATTAAGGAAGTTTTGCATCATTACTTTTTCAAACAGATGTTCTATCCCTTGCTCCTCTTCTCCTTCTGGTATCCTTTATACAGGGATATTAATTTGTTTCATGTTGTCCTGAATTTCTCTTAACCCATCTTCATTCTTTTTTAGTCTTTTTTTTTCTTTCTCTTTCTGGGATCTTTTTTCTACCCTGTCCTCCAGCTCACTGATTTGATCCTCTGCTTCATCTAACCTGCTTTTGATTCCTTGTACCGTGTTCTTCAATTCAGAAATTGTATTTTCACTTACTCTTTGTTCTTATTGATAGTTTCTATGTCCTTTATCATGCTGATATAGTTTGCAGTAGGTTCCATTGTAGTTTTCCTGTAGATTTTAGTAATCTCTATGAGCTCATTGATCTGACTTATAACTATTGTTTGAACTCAATATCTGATAGTTTACTTGCCTCTATTTAATCTAGTAGTCTTTCTGGGAATTAGTGCTTTCCCTTTGATTGGGGGTTGTTTCTTTGTGTTCCCATTATATGTGAGACACTTCTTTTTGCTTCTGTCTCTTAAATTTATCTATTTTGACTCCCTGACTTTGTGGTGTGAACTTCTATGGTAGGAGATATGTGAGATTCAGTGGTGTAGTCTCCTCGATCTCCTGAAGCTGATGTTCTTGGGATTTGCTTTATGCCATTTACATTGGCTGTCTGGAAGTAATTGGGTTTTGATTGTTGTTTTGTCATTCTTTGGTGGGTTCTTCCCTCCAGCTGTTTGACTGAGGGTCACTGTGCCCATGTTTTCTTGTGTGTTGTTGTGCAGTTACTACCAGAACAAAACCACAAAGCCCCAGAAGAAATCCACATCCACAAAAATAACTTCCCCCTGTAATCATACTATCAACAGCAAATGAACCAGTGTTAATAAGGCTGTGAATACATTAAGGCCATTATAATAAAGGAGAAAATAAACTATAGCATAAAATCTAGTGACTTAATATGCACCAACTTGATGGACAAGAAATGAATGTTAAAAAGCTATGTAATAAAAAAATATCACAAGTCATGGAGAAGACCACAGTGGATTTCATCTTTGTAGCCTCCAGAATTTACTGCTGCTTTTTCTTTCTGAATCCACCTCTGGTGATATCAGATGTTGACTCTGTATAACCTTAGGCAGTCTGTTCAGAACCTCCAGGGACTTACTGACTGTGGCTGTCACCTTCAGTTGTTTGATTATCCTTTTTTAAATTGCACCATAGTTAAGTCAAGGGATGGTTGACAGGAGCTTCTAGCTGATATTTTGTAAATGCAAGTGTTTAAATATTCTAATCTCCCCCACCTTACTCCCTGTCCCTGGTCCATATCCACAGGAACTGGTGGACCAAGAGAGAGGGGTCACTCTGTCCAGTGGACTGGACTTCAAATCCTGAAATAACAGGGCCAGATGGATTAGCAGTAGGTTAGAAGATCCAAGAACAGGGATTATGGTGGGGTGGAAGTTGAGAAGAAGGAGAATAGAATAAGGAACTATGAAGGAGCCAAAGAAGAGAGCCAAGGAGTAATAGGGGTCAGAGTTAGTGGTAAGAGATACAAGGAACAATGGGGTATAGTTCAAGTCTAAACCAGTCAAACCCTGCTTGGGCCAAGGTATCCCAGCAAGTTATTAAGCTTTGGTGTAACCACAAATGGAGCCTGAGCAGCTCAATAACCATGTCATTCTATAAGATCCTTGGAGTAGACTTTCACTACAACCTCGTTGGTATCTCTTTATGCCAGCAAATTATTCCATATGATTCACTGTTTGTACATTTCCTATCAAGTTGAATTTAGGGAGTGATGCAGCATATTGGAAAGAGCACTGCTGGGAGGAAATAAAACTGTTGGGTTTTAGCCAGTACCCTACCACTAATTGACCATAAGAGCTTAGGCAACTCATCTAATCTTTCAGAGTCTTTGTTTCCCTATATAGAAAATGAGGATCAAAGAGATAAAGATATATAGTTAATCCATCAGGTGTAAGTTCTAAAACATAGGAAAGAATTTTGTGACCTGTGGCATCTGGCTTTTGTTTGACTTCAGGAGAAGAAATGCACCCTCAGTGCTACATTTGAATTGAACTTATGAAAACCCCAAAAGTCAAAATCAAGCTATAGATAGTCAAACCTTTTCCCCAGTTCATTTGCCAGAGCCAGGGATGCTGAAGACAGTCTCTGTTCTGTTGGGTTATTTCGCATTTGTGGAAATGGCATGAAGACAACTGAATAGAGTTGAATAGTTGTGCTCCTCAGTCTGTGGGAATTCAATAGCTCACATACCTGTGTTAAACCAGAGGTCAGCTGTGTTCCAGGGATGCTGATGGGGCTGATAACCTGCTAGTGACTGATACACATACCATGGGCAAATTGGAAACCTTTAGTTCTTTGCCAAAATCACATATGGGTCATTTGCTGAAGGCTGTGAAAAGATTTAGTGCCTTTTCTGAACAGTCCATCCTGTTTCTCCTCCCAGTGTGAGGCAAAAGACATAAGGACTACCAGTGGACTTTAAAATGTTAATTAAAAAATAGTCCTTAATTATTTTTAAGTGGCCTTAATTATAGCTTACCACAGGCAGGCCACGTATTTCTGAATAGTTTTACAAATGAAGGAATAAGCGAATAGTTGGTAAGTGCTGGTAAGTTCTTGTTTTCATACTGTCCTACACCCAAGTTGTAATACTGCAACACCACAATTTTCAGCCAAATTACAAGCACAACAAATTAGCACAATTTGTTAATTTCCTTTTTTACTGCACTACAAAGAGGAGTATTTCTGTGTTTTGCCCTTTTTTGACATAAAGGTTTCATCTTAAAAGCAAAAGGACTTTAATATAGCTAAATCTATGTCTATAATAAATAAAGTTTGTTTTTATTTTTGTTACCCAGCTGGTTAAGACTTCTACATTAATTATTCAACTTCAGCATTTTAAACGTCCTGGTCAAAATACACACTGTTGGACCAGAATTTTCAAATCCTAGCACACTTTTGTTTGCTTGCAAGGATTAAATACTTAGAACTGTAAATGTGTAAACTCAGTCTTTCCATGTAGCGAGGTCAACAGAACTCATGGTGAACATACAAAAGATAGATAACTAATATTATTGAGATTCAGGTAAGTAATTTCTTAGACATTTTAGCTGTTGTGCTGTGGAATAATTGTAAACTCACCAGAAAAGAATTGCAAAACACAACTTACTTATCCTTTATCCAAGGGCTACATACAAGTATAACTTTTTTTCTGTTCTGCAGTTTGTTCCAACCTTCTATTTAATCATGAAATATAATGTCATTTTAAATACTTCTTCCTGAATAACAGTGTTTGATGGAAATCCTACAGAACGGTGATTTTGCCCAGAGTGCGACTTCAATATGCTGACATGATCTGAGGCAATCAGAGCTATTAGTAATGGAATACAGAGCTGTATAGCAATTTTATTTAAAGTTTTGTTTAAGTTAATATTATATCTGACTAATGTAACCATCTGTATCCTGTCCAATCAGTGACAACATAAAATTGTTAAACATCATTTTATAGACATCAACTGCTTTAGGTTGAGTAAAATTTTATGATCATGCCTTATACCTTATTGTACTACTTTATTACTGTCACTTAAATATCAGTAACAGCAGTAGCAAATATTCCAGGTGTGCCACAGAACCCAAAGTAGTGGGTATGCTGGCTTTATGACTAAATTATTCTTGCTGCTCAGTCTTCACATATTCTGTTCCTTTGCCCAAGAATTTCCTTCAAGTCTTGGTTTAAAAGCCTTTTTGAAAAAAAAATTTAAAAACTACTCAAATGACAAAAATAAAATAAAAAATAAAATAAAATATAATAAAAAAGCCATTTCGAGAGGTCCTCCTTCCTCCCTCTGGTATTCAATATCACTGTGCCCATTTGTTTTATTCTTAGTATTTGTCACAATTTAAAATGTTATTTTTTGCCTTATTAATTGTCTCCACTGCTAAACTATAAGTGTGCAAGAGCAGAGAAAATGTCTATTTTTATTTACCTATGTATCCCCTTGCCTAGCAAAGCAAGTAGGCACTCTCAATATTTGGGAGGAACTCTAAATATTTTAGTGAATTAATGGGACAACATGGCAAAACCACAGGGACCCTATAGGCCAAGGACTTCCAAATTAATCTTATAGTTGCATTTGATCCTACCTAGGCTCATAGGACTTTACACCGGTATACCCATATACTTGCTGGTCATTTCTACCTGGTGACCCACGGGCATCTCATAGTCAACATTTCAACCTTTAATTCATCATCTTGCTTCTCAAAACTCATTTTCCTTCTTCAAGTCATGGCACTGTCATGCATGATATCACCCAAATAAGACACTTGGTATTTATTCTCCCCCTCAGTCCTCCCCAACTCAATCACCCAGACCTGTCAGTGTGTCCTCTTGAATGCCACTTGCATATGTCCTCTCCTTTCTACCTCCATTGACATGATTTTGGTTCAGGTCTCTAACATCTCTTATTTAAATTACTGAAAATACTTCTTAATAGTCTCTCTGTTTTCCTGGTCTTATAACCTAAGGTCCACCTTCCTCCCCAACAAAAGTCAAATACTATTCTCTCTAGTTCTCCGCAAAAGTCAGTAAGTACTAGAAATGTACAGAAGTAGCTGGAACCTGCTGAGCAAGACATATTCAAAGATTGTAGACATGTAAGAAATATTCAAAGATTGCAGACATATGATTTCTTTAAGATTAATTTCCTTTTTGTTTTTCTGCTATAGATCCAAAGCAATAAGCTATTAAAATCCTTTGAGCCTCTGAAGAAAAAGCATGGAACTATGCCAGCAGAATAACATAAAGACTTCTTTTCTTCATTTTTCCCTCTAGCATCTATCTGTGATGGATGATATGACCATGAATCTTTACTTAAATATGGAATCCTGAAATCATAAAATCCCAGGGCACCAGAGCTGGACAAAGGCCATCTGGATCCTCAGATGCCTGAAGCTCAGAGAAGGGAAGGGTCTTACTAAATTCACAAAGTGACTTAGCTGGAGAACTAGGATTCAAACCCAGTTTTCTATATCCTTCAAGTGATCATGAAACTTCATTTGAATGTATTATTAAAACATTTGGCAGTTCTGTGACCCACTCCTTAGGCCACTGTGGCATGACTTCCTTCATCTTTCATTTAATTTAATTTAAATTTTTGCTTTTCTTGTGCCTGAGTGCTAATCAGTGATATCAGGAAGAAAGTCTAGACCTCTGGCCAAGATGGAGGCATAGGTAAATATACTTAGCCTCCTCACACAACCAAAATAAAGACAACAACCAACTTTAAAAAAATCAGAACTGCCAGAAAATCGAACTTCATTTAAGTTTGACAGCGAAGGAGTTAAAGAAGAAACATTCATCCAGACTGGTAGGAGGGGCAGAGATAAGCAGGCAGGGTGGAGATGAGATGTGATGAAGGGGTGGCTAGAGGACAGGCCAGTCCCACATTTGTGTGCAGATAAACCAGGAAGAACAACTGGGGGGCAAGACAGACCACACAACCCAGGGTTCAAGCCTGGGAAAAGAAAACCTCAAAACCTCTGACTGTAAAAACCTGCGGTGGTTGCAGCAGAAGGACAAACTCCCGGCCTCACAGGAATATTCATTGGAGAGACCAACATGGTCCCAGAATGGACACAAAGCCAGAAAACAGCACCAGAAGGGCCCAATTTGTTTGTGGATGTGGTGGGGGGAAGAGACTGAAAGCAGGGCAATAACTGAGCAAGCATCAAAGTCCCTTCTCATACCCCTTCCCCACATCAGTGCCACAGCCCAGTGACATGGGTTGTCACGCCCTGGTAAATACCTAAGACTCTGCCCCTTACAATGTAAGAGGAGTGCTGAGACAAAGAAATATGACCCAAATGAAAGAACAGATCAAAATTCCAGAAAAAAATACAACTAAGTGATGAAGACATAGCCAACCTATCAGATGCAGAGTTCAAAACTGGTAATCAGGATGCTCACAGAAATGATTCAGTATGGTCGCAAAACAGAGGAAAAGGTGAAACGCTATGCAAAATGAAATAAAGAAAAATATACAGGGACCAACAGTAAAGAGAAGGAAACCGGGACTCAAATAAACAATTTTGAGCAAAAGGAAGAAATAAACATTCAATCAGAACAGAAGGAAGAAAGAATTCAAAAAAAAAAATGAGAAGAGGCTTAGGAACCTCTGGGACACCTTTAAATGTTCCAACATCTGAATCATAGGGGTGCCAGAAGGAGAAGAGGAAGAGCAAGAAATTGAAAACTTACTTGAAAAAATAATGAAGGAGAACTCGCCCAGCCTGGCAAAGGAAATAGACTTACAAGAAGTTCATGGAGCTCACAGAGTCCCAAAGGAGTTGGACCCAAGGAAGCACACACCAAGGCACATCATCATTACATCACCCAAGATTAAAGTTAAGGAGCAAATCTTAAAAGCAGCAAGAGAAAAGAAGAGAGTTACCTACAAAGACATAAGACTACCAGCTGATTTCTCCAAAGAAATCTTACAGGCAAGAAGGGGCTGGAAATAACTATTCAAAGTCATGAAAGGCAAGGACCTACATCCAAGATGACTCTATCCAGCAAAGCTATCATTTATAATGGAAGGGCAGATACAGTGCTTCCCAGATAAGGTCAAGTTAAAGGAGTTCATCATTACCAAACCCTTATTCTATGAAATGTTAAAGGAACTTACCTAAGAAAAAGATCAAAACAATGAACAGTAAAATGACAATAAACTCACAACTATCAAGAACTGAACCTAAAACAAAAACAAAAACAAACAAAGCAAACAACTAGGACAGGAACAAGATCACAGAAATAGAGATCACATGGAGGGTTATCAGTGGAGGGGGTGTCGAGAATGGGGGAAAAGGTACAGGGAATAAGAAGCATAAGTGGTAGGTACAAAATAGACAGGAGGAGGTTAAGAATAGTATAGGAAAGGGAGAAAGCAAAGGACTTATATGTATAATCCATGGACATGAACTAAGGCAGGGTTGGAATGCTGGTGGGGGTGTGCAGGGCAGAGGGATTAAAGGGGAGAATAAAATGGGATAAATATAATAGCATAATGAATAGCATAGTCAATAACCTTTAAAAAAAGGAATAAACTCTGAAAAAAGGAAGAAAACCTGACTTAATGATGTAACATATGTTTCATTGGTCAGTTGTAAAGGGGTACTTTGCAGCATTACATGTGCCTTGGATACTTCTGTGTGCATCAATCAGTCACATCCCAATTAAACAAGGCTTTGAGGTGCCAAGCTAATTTCATACTGTGTCCGAAGTTTTGTTTTCATGTCTTTTATATGGGTTCCAACTACTAGTGGACCTAAGGGAGTTCTTATTGAAAAAGTTTTGACCACTGGCTGGCATAGCCCACTGGATTAAGCAGCAGTCTGTAAACCAAAAAGCCACTGGTTTGATTCTCAGCGAGGGAACATGCTTGCAAGAGGCAACCAATTGATGTATCTCTCACACATTAATGTTTCTCTCCTCTCTTTCTCCCTCCCTTCCCCTCTGTCTAAAAATAAATAAATGAAATCTTCAGAGAGAAGGTTTTGAATCCTGTGCCTCAAGAATGCATTTGGTGCTTTGTTCTCCCAGTTGAATATTACCACTAAACAATATTGCTGTGGTTTTGTGTTTATTTTTAAATTTTTATATTTCCCATTGTAATGCTAAAAGAAAAAAAACCTCCAGACTTGCTCATAAGGGTATATGGGTGTGATGATTTGTAACTATTTAGTGAACCAATGTCTGGGATTTTATGGCTTCTTGACTCTATGTCAGCATGGATAAGTCAGGTCTACCCTAAAAAGTCTTGCCCTCCCTCTCAGACCAGGGAATACATGGGATTGCTTGGTGGAAGTTATGTTGCCATTAAGAATCTAATGTCTCTTCTGCTTACTTGAATTTTTTATCTTCAGCCTTTGATGCTGATCAGTGGTGAGCAAGGTAGAATGTATGATCCCGGCGAGTTAGACACTATGGTGAGGTAGTAAAACACTGTTTGAAAATGTCCATGGAAGAGAGCAGTTAATATTGAAAGCTGATGATGTGTCATTGTGAAGTGTCCCAGGGAGTAGTCTTCCAGTGTATGGCATGGGAGGTGATAGAAGGAGGTGTGTAGAGGCTTTGAAGGAGGGACAAATATTAAGTCCCATGTGAATGTTCTCCTATGGTACCCATAGATGACTCATGTACTCTTGATACTTGACATGATAAAAAGTAAGGCCACCCCTCTCTTTGGCAGGCCTGGGTTAGGGGTGCAAAATGCAAACTCACTGCCAACTCTCCCTTCTCTTCAACCTCTTGGTTCTGTCTCTTAGTCTGAGGTGCCTTCCACACATGCCTATAGACACCAAACTTGCTCCTCAAAACATGGACCCAGGTCAGAGAATCAGCATTATGGGTATTTGTTAGAACTGCAGACACTCAGGGTCTACTCTAAGCCTACTTAATCATGATCTTGATTTTAATAATATTCCAGGTTATTCACAAACACATTAAAGTTTAGAAGTACTGTTGAAGCCCACATGTTTAAGCTCCATCATCATTGGATGGAAGGGCAACAGCTGCCCCATAGCCACCCCTTATTCAAACCTGAGGCCTAGTGTTGTGCCCATGTGTGGTTTGGTCCAACCTTAGGAAGGTAAAACTAGGGAAAATGATTGCACAGACTATGAACACAGGCTTGGGGCACATCGGCATGGAATTTCAAGGTCTTGGGCATGAGAGTATCATAGAAGATGGAAACATAGGCTTAGTGTGGACAAGTCCCCTTGGCACCATACTCTTTGCTCTATGGGCAATAGTGTGGCTACAGCAGGTCCAGGGAAAGGTCTTATAGAGTATGGAACCTAGGGAAGTACATGGATTCCCTATTCTAGGAGTGATATTGTTGAAAGCTGTCCTAGTTGTCCTTGTGGGCAGGGGTGGTTCATGGCTCCTTCAAGTACTAAGCAGCTGCCAGTGCCTTGGTGGCTCTTTGGGGTGTGGGGAAGTAGTAGTGGTGGCCATTACTGCTTTAAGAGAGAAAATTAACTGCTCTAAGCAAACTCTGCAGTAACTAGGCAAACCCATTTGTTGACATCTATAGAAGATACATGGTGAAGGTGCATCTTTGGTGCCTAATGACAATTCAATTAGATCAATTGTCAGCCTCCAGCGAGAGAGTTGGATGTGGGTATGAAGGGCTTTGAACAGCTGCCTCCAAACCTAGGATGTAGGAATTAAGAGCTGTGGCTTTCGTCACTGGGATAAGGTAGGTGGTGGAGGGGTGAAGTATGCCATTTTGTGTTCGCAAACACCTGCATGAAGCAATGATTGTGGCACAGAAGCAGGCTTGAAATTAATTTGATTGCTGTTCTAGCCATGAAACCTCAGTTTCTTCATCTGTAAAATGGAACAAACAATACTTGCCCTGCTTAATGTGCAGAGATGTTGTTGGGTGGCACTAGTGAGATAATGAGTACAAAAGTCCTTTGTGATCTGTCAACTGGGGCACTCATGAAGAAATGATGATCACCCTACCATTTACTGTTTTTCCCTTGTGAGTGTGCCTTCGGCTGCACATGAGTTTTAGATATAGGTTGTCTTCCTCTGAACAATGCACAAGGATCCATGTAAAACCATCTCTACCTCTCTGCCCCAACGCCTTCCAGCCCCTTCCATACAGATACACTGCTGTAATTTTTTTTTTGAGTTCCACAGATGAAGGAGGGGGATTTTTATTGGCAAACGTTTTTTTCTGAGAAAACTAATTGCCTCTGGAAAGAGAATTATTTTCTCTTCCAAAAATTTATATTTGGTGGTTTAAATTGATGTGACTTTATTTTTTTGCTAGAGCTCTGCAGTATTCCACTGAGCCATAATTATTCCTTTCATTTTGCAGGAGTTTGCTTGGAGAAGGGAACTCAATCTAAAAGGGCAAATACATCTGGTACATATGTTGAAGCCCTCTCTGAGACCACTAACACTGAAATGTTAATGCTAGAATTTTATCTACTGGTATCGCTTAGATATTGATATAATGTGAGCTGATACCCTACGTCGCTCAATAAAAAGCTGAATTCCATTTCCTTACATGACTGGATGCCTCAGAGTGGGTTAATGACATTCTTGGCAGACTACAATGGTAAGATAGACCCTGCATTCCAGTCCTGCCACCTGATAGTTGTACTCTTGTTGCCCCATCCCCCATCAGGGGTTGGTACTAAAGGTTAGCAGCCAGAAGACTCAGTGACTCCCAGTGTATGAAGCATCAGGTACTAAGCTTGGCAGGATTATAGATGGCATGTGGAATTAGTCTGATACCTCAATATTAAGTGCCCCTGGAAAGAGCCCCTGAGTTCTATAAGGGCTCATTAACCTCCACCCTTCCCTTTTACATTATGGTGTGGGTGATGCTGGGACATGTTTCAGGAACCCACTGTAGACTATCCTACTTTGTTGGGCCTCTGGCATCTAGCCTAGGATTTGCTAGGCCTTTCCTTGGAGATGCTGGGTTCTGCCTCTTTACCTGGTCACCAGTTAAGGGCCCAATCCAAATAAAACCTTGAAGAAACATAGTGCTGCCACCTGCCTGATTAGTATTGCCTGTGCTGCCAGATATTTCTTAACCAGTTTGTCATTGGATATAACCAGCTTGCATTTGTCATGGTTTTTGATATTTGTAACACGGAAGGCCAGTTAGCACCCTTGGAGACAACTCTGTAGCCCTCTAAGTTCTGACTCTGATTGATCGGTGCTCATTCTTCTTTTCCTGCTCTCCTGGCATTAAAGTCGTTAGAATCCCCACTATCACTATAAAAGTTTTGCTGAAAAATATGGGAAAATTGTCTATTTTATCCCATAGTTCAATTACATTCATACATCCCTAGGAAGCTGTGGACATCCCACAGTTCATATGGGGTTGAATCCACTCACAGCTTCTGCCTCTTCTCTCCAGGAAGCATTAATCAAAGAAGCCACGGGGGAATTTATTTTCCAACCATCTGTGAAATAAAATGCTATGTGGTGCGCTGGCTGGTGTAGCTCAGTGGACTGAGTGCTGGCCTATGAACCAAAAGTTTGCTGGTTCAATTCCCAGTCAGGGTACATGCCTGGGTTGTAGACCAGGTCCCTGGTTGGCAGCATGTGAGAGGCAGCCAACTAATGTTTCTCTCTCTCATCAGTGTTTCCCTCTCTTTCCCACTCCCTTGCCCTTTCTCTGAAAATAAATAATAAAATATTTTAAAAATAAAATGCTATGTTGGTATCAAATAGCCACCAATTCAGATTTTTTAGCAAAACATGGGTGCTCTAGCTTTTTGACAATTTCCTTTTTCCTCTGTAGTCCAGCATAAAATAGAATCTCCAGGGTGAATTTTTATTGGGAGGAATTTTGATATGCCATATGTCATTGGTACATGGCTGAGAAGAAGCCCAGAAAAGATCACCACCATTTCCCCCAAAAACTATTAGGGAAGATTACTGATTATTTTTCAAATAACTTCCACCTTCATCATAGGATATTGTGGTCATTAAAGAGGCATTATCATGTACCTTTTCAAAAATATTTTTCCCCTTTTTGTTTTCTGAATAGTCATTTTGCCCTCATCCATCTGTAGAATCCAAAGGTGGTGTTTCTTTCTTTGTCCATGGAATTTACCTTGTCCTCCTGGCAAATGGAGTTGAATTGCTACCGCTTCTGTCAGCTTGTAGCTGGGCTTACTTAAAGGTCTTGGGAAGGTCAGACAAGTGCAATTACAGAAATCACTGTTGACTTCTGTCAACCTGCTTCCCTCTCTCACACATTTCTTTTTCTACCTGTATCTTTCACTGCTTTCCATATAGGGTTGGAGTGTCATTTTTCTTTCAGAACTCCAGGCTTTTGGGTAAAAATTATGTCCAAATATACATATCAGCACTTTTTGGTGACATTTAAAGTAGAGTGGCGTTTGACCTATACAGTAACCAGCTTTCTGTTCTGTGTAGACTAGAGACAGTATATCTAATTTAAAAGTCTTTTTATTGTTTTAATTTTTTATTGTTGTTCAATTACAGCTGTACCCATTTTGTCCCCATTTCTCCCCCTACCCTGCCCACAGACCCCCACTGAGCAACTGGTAAAATAACTTTCAGTGTTTTAACAATCAAAACAAGGCAGAGGAAGAACAAAAAGCCACCCAGTAGAAACAAAAGGCTCACTTGTCAGCTGTAGCTTAAAGCCCTTGCCTCCTCAGGGTCATCACCCAGACCCCAAAATACAACTTACATCAGAGGGAAAATGCTATTCCCGCTGACAAGGAGGGATACCCTAAAAATGGTGCTGCACACTAGACCACTAACATTTTCTTACATTCCAAACCTTACCCTTTTACCATCCCTGTGGTTGAGCCTCTCTTGCTTCCAGAAGGAACCATTAAACTACAGAGATCCCGCTGATTGGTGAACTTCTTCTCAATGTCTGAAGGAAGGTAGGGACAAATACTCTCATCCCCTAGTTGGATCTGTCCATAATGGAGATGTCCATTCTGGATGCTCAGGGTCTTGGGTCCCAGGAGGCCAAGCCCTCAGATTATACTCCAGGATCCTGGGCTCTATAATCTCTTGGTATTTTTTCCTTCCATGTGGGAAATCAGTAGTCCATTCCAGACAGGGACCCACTGGGCTGTATCTCTTCCAAATGGTCACAGTTTGACCCCCAAACTCTAAAGAAGAAAAGATTGGTAGTCTTTTGCAACACTGTTTGGCCTCAATATCAGTTAGCTGATGGGAAATCCTGGCCATTACCTGGAAGTTTAAATCACAATACCATATCCCAACTTGATCTCTTTTACAAATGCCTAAATTTGTGTTCAGAAATCCCCTACATGCAGGCATTCTTCTATTTGAGAAGCAGAGGGGAACTGTGCTACAAATATAAGTTAACTCCTACCACAATTCCATCTAGTGGCAATTCCATAAGGACTTCCCTATCAACATTCCTGCCTTTAGGGAAAAAAAAAACCTTTAGAAGAGGTGCCCTCAACATTTTATTCACTATTGTCATATCTGGGACCTGCAAGTCAATTAGAAACCCACATGCCTTCCAGCCCTAGGCCCTCTCCACCAACTAAGCTTTTACCATTGATTGAGGTTGCAGGAGAGTATGGCTTTCAGCTAGTACATAAGCCCTTCTCTCTCACAGAACTTAAACAGATTAAGGCAGAGTTGGGAAGCTACTCTGACAATCCAAATAAGTACACAGATGCATTCCAACACTTTACCCTAGCCTATGAGTTAATTTAGAAGTATATTATGATTGTCTGGGGGCAGACATTATCAGGTCTTGAGCAAGAAAAGGTAAGAATCTAGAAAGTTTACTAACAACTTACACCTGTCTGATAGCAAATACCCACCCTGCCTCATAAGAGACTTAGCAACTCCACCAGTAGACCCAGAATGGGACTACAATAGCTCCTCCCGAAAATGGTAAAGAAATCACTTTCCAATTTGCACTAAAGCAGGCCTCAAGACAGGCCAACAAAAGGCCATTAACTGTTCCAAAGTCTCTGTTGTCAGCCAAGGCCCACATGAGAATCCTATCACATTTTCAGGAAGGCTAAGAGAGGCACTTACTAAGCACATCAACCTAGATTTAGAATCATATGAAGGCCAGGTCATACTAAAAGATAAGTTTCTAACCAAACCTGACTCATATTAGGAGAAAGCTCCAGAAGCTTATCCAGGAAACTGGAGTATCCTTAAATAGGATATTAACCACAGCCAATACTGTCTTCTACAACTGGGGTAAGGAGAGTGAGGACAAGACTTAGGAGAAGGAAAAAGGAAGGAGGTTAAACATTCCCAGCTTTCAGCCATCCTTATGGAACAGGCACATCTCACTCGTCCTTCCAGGTCCACTACCAAGGACACTAAGTATCTTATATGTCAAAAGGTGGGGCACAGGACCAAGGAATGTCCAAACCATGACAAGCCACTTCAGGCACCCTGCCATAAGTACAAGGGAGACAGGCCACTGGCAGCTCTCTGTCCCTCAGGTTGAAAGGACCCCAGGCCTAAGGCAATGACTGCCTTGCAGGTATTAACTCAGGACTGAAGCTGCCTGTCCCTGTTGGCCCCATCTGAAGAGGTCATACTTACTGGACTAGGGCCTAGGGTATGCATGGATGTGGCAGGTAGGACAATAACATTTTTGTTGACATTGAGGCCACCTACTCTGTCCTTACTTCCTTTTCCAGACCCTTCTTCTCAGTCCTGGGCTGTCCTCTCTCAGAGATTTAGAGACAGCCCTCATTCATATTGACAAGCACCAGCACAGGACTTAAGAGACCTGTCACTTGAGGGGGATAGCCTAGTGAACCAACATGTAAATAAATCTGCTTATCTGTTCCTCCAAAGAGGAACTGGACCATAAACATAAGAATACAGACCTTAAATTGTCTTACACCATTAACTTATGACAGTCACAAAAAGCATTACAGAAGTGTGGAAACAAACTTAAGGCTACCAACACAAACAAGTCAAACCAGGGCACATGGTCTATTTAAAAACCTAGAAGGACAACTGTTCTGAGTCTCCACTATAACCCAGATAGAGAGGTTTTCTTCAGGCCCCATTGAACACCCCAGCTGCCACGAAGTTCATGGGAATAGCCAATTGGGTTCACCCGTCTCAAATCAAACCTGTTTCTTGAGTCCCCACAGGAACCACAACCTAAGACCTACTCTTATAAACCCACTGAGGACCTCAAACTCCTCTTCAAAAAACAAAAATCTGCTACAGATAAATAACACAATAATGAGGCCTTAATATAATTGTCTTTCTCATATTTCTGACACTCTATCAGCCTGTCAATCTGCTCAGCCTCCTTCCCCAGAAAAGGAATTTTCCTGTCCCTTTTACATTTAACCTTTATCAAATAAAGTCCCAAATCCTCCAGTCCACTAACCTTTTTGTCAAATATGTTGCCTCTCAGATATAGTGATTCCATGTCAAGATGATGACCCTTCAGGAATACCAGTCCATCCCTACTTTAGAAGAACCCAACAGCCGCCTCTCTGTTCTAGTCTCAAGCCCCATTCTCTTGCCTCCTTTAGATCACACTACCAATATGTTCCACACAAAACCCTCACCCTCACCTGCTCAGAGAGGGAATGAGTGATACTGTCCCAGAACCAGCTTATGACCCTATCGACCTGAAGTAAATACAAAACCTGACCTTTGATTCCTTATTGCAGAACCCTAGAAGGACATCATCACTCATGGACACCTCCTTCAGCGCACACCAGCAAGTATAAAAACCCAAACCACAACTACACCCCCTTCCAGCAGAAAGTAGAGAGATCAATGCCGAAAATTCCCCAAAGATTTAGGTTCCTATTACTTGAGGGGGGAATGTTAGGTGGCAACCACAAATGAGTGGCCAGAGGGGAAATAACTCAGAGCCTCTGCAGTGTACAATCTAATAAAGAACTTAAAATAGCAGGCTAGTAACATAAGGGAGACATGTCTCATCCATTGATTCAGCAGTTCTGAGCCTGGTCTGATAAGATTGCCAGGCATTGCAAACATCACAAGAAACTATGATAGCCAAAACTATGACAATGCAGGAGGAAGGGAACCCTTGAATTTCAGTATGTATCATCTCCACTAGCTTGGAAAGAAAATCTTTTAAATTGTGTATTAATCCCAAGGTCTGAAAAGGGAGGAGAAGGGGGAACCTAGAAACTGACTAAGGTCTATAACCCTTGAACTCAGATTCAAGGTGAACTCAGATTAGCTGAGTGCCCACTTGTAGCCAGGTGCTCAAATGTATAGAACAAACTTACTAGTGGCTTTATTTCCTCTGTGTGTTGCGCATTCAGATTAGGTGGGAACCTACTTGCAGCTTCGTGCTCCTGTGTTTTGATACATATACTTGCTATCTCATTCCACTATGCACGTTTGTCTCTCACCTGAATTCTTCCCTTGCAAGCAAGGCAGGAACTGAGAAAGGTAGCCACCTGACTTGGTTCTCCCTGGAAACAATATGATTTCGATTTTTTTTTTTGAATTTGCGAAGGCTTATTTTGTGTTCCTACCATGTGGTCTGTCTTTGAGAACGATCTATGTGCATTAGAGTACAACGTTCCTTTGGGAAGGTTTTGTAAATATCAAATCCATTTGATCTAGTGTGTCATTTAATGCTGCTATATGCTTGTTGATTTTTTTTGTCTGGAAGATCTGCCCATTGTTGACAGTGAGATGTTAAAATCATCCACAATGATACATTGCTGTTTATTTCTTCCTTAAAATCCTCCAAGATATTCTTTATATATTTAGGTGTTCCTATATAGGGTGCATATATGTTTATGAGGGTTATATCCTCTTGTTAAACTGATCCCTTTAATATTATGTAGTGACCTTCCTTATCCCTAGTTATGTCCTTTGTTTTGAAGTCTTTTTTGTCAGAGAGAAGTATTGTTACATCAGAGTTTTTTCATCTCTATTTGCACGTAATATCCTTTTCCATCCCTTTATATGCAGCCTGTGTAAATCTTTTGTTCTGAGGTAGGTCTATTGTATACAGCATATTTTCTTATCCATTCAGCTACCCTATGCCTTTTGATTGGAGCATTTAACCCAATTACCTTTAAGATTATTATTGATAGGTGTTTGTTTAGCCATTTTTCCCTTTGTACCTCTCTCTCTCTCTCTCTCCCCCCTCCTGTTCCTCCTCCTCATACTTCTTCTTCTTCTTCTTCCTCTTCCTCTTCCTCTTCCTCTTCCCTTTCCTCTTCTTCTTCAAGTAGTCTCTTTAGCATCTCTTGCAATACTGGTTTGATGGAAATGTACTCATTTTGATTTTTTTTTTTAATCTGGGAAGCTCTTTATTTCACCTTCCATTTTAAATAAGACCCTTGCTGGGTAGAGTAGTCTTGATTGCAGGTTCTTGCTTTTCATTAATGTAATAGTTCATGGCAATCCCTTCTGGCCTGAAGTGTTTCTGTTGAAAAATCAGTTGACAGCCTTATTGGAGCTTCCTTGTAGAAAGCTAACTCTCCCTTGCTGCCTTTAAGATATTATCTTGGTCTAGTGATGTTGAGCATCCTTCCATATGTCTCTGGGCTCTATGTATGTCCTCCTTGGAGAAGTGTCAGTGCAGGTTGTTCTTTGCCCATTTATTAATTGGGTTGTTAGTCTTCCTTGAGTAGAGTCATGTGAGTTCTTTACATATTTTGGAGATCAAACCCTTGTCTGATGTATCATTGGTGAATATATTTTCCCATATGGTTGGTTCCCTTTTCATTTTGCTGATGTTTTCTTTAGCTGTGCAGAAGATTCTTGTTTTGATGAAGTCCCATTTGTTTATTCTTTCCTTTATGTCCCTTGCTCGAGGGGACATATCGGTGAAAATATTGCTGCGAGGAATACCTGGAGTTTTCATGCCTATGCTGTCCTCTAGGACTTTTATGGTGTCGTGAGTTATATTTAAGTCTTTTATTCACCTTGAGTTTATTTTTGTGTATGGTGTAAGTTGGTGGTCAAGTTTTTTTATTTTGTTTTTTTTTGGTTTTTTTTGGCATGTAGCTGTCCAGATGTCCCAACACCATTTGTTGAAGAGGCTATTTTTGCTCCATTTAATGCTTTTGTCTCCTTTGTCAAATATTAACTTACCTAGCCATCAGAGAGATGCAGATGAAAAACACAATGAGATATCACTTCACACCAGACAGAATGGTCATCATAACCAAATCAACAAACAAGTGCTGGCAAGGTTGTGGAGAAAAGGGAACCCTAGTACACTGTTGGTGGGAATGCACACTGTTGGTGGGAATGCACACTGGTATGGGCACTGTGGAATGTAACGGTATGGAATTTCCTCAGAAAACTAAAAATGGAACTGCCTTTTACCCAGCTATCGCACTGCTGAGAGTATACCCTAAAAATCTGGAAACACCAATTCACATGAACCTAAGTACCCCAATGTCCATAGCAGTACGCTTTATAATAGCCAAGTGTTGGAAGCAACCTAGATACCCATCGGTAAATGAGTGGATCAAAAACCTGTGGTCCACTTACATAATGGAATACTACGCAGCAGAAAGAAAGAATTCCTACCCTTTGTGACAGCATGGATGGATCTGAAGAGCATTATGCTAACTGAAATAAGCCAGGCAGTGAAAGACAAATACCGTATGATTTAATCTTTAAGTGGAAACTAATCAACAGAACAAACAAGTAGGCAAAATATAACCAGAGACATTGAAATAAGGGACAAACTGACAGTAAACAGAAGAGAGGGGGAAGGGGATAACAGGGGATTAAAAAATAGTGGCTTTATCTCTAGTAGGTTCCATTTCTCCCCAGCTGAGAAAAAACCATGGCCTTTCACCACTGAACACTACACGATCAGCTGATCCCAGCACTGGTGCTCTATGCTTGGGAGCCCAGTCTGTGTCCCCAGTTTCTCTTCTTTCAAGGGGAAGCTCCCACAGCTGTAGTGCCCCCTCAGCCTGCTGCCTCTGTGAATAGAGCCAGCCCCTTTAATGTCCCCAACATTCCTAAACCAGTCAAGGTGGTTTTTGCCTGTCCTTGATTAAAAGTCTCTTTTTCACTTAGTCTTCAGTTTATTTTGGGTGATTGTTCCCCCCTTTAGTTTTATTTAGTTTTGTGCTGGGAAGAGGTGGGAAACATATCCTCCCACTCTGCCACCATCTTGCCAAACAACACCATTTGAAATTCTTAATAATTTTATCTTTGAACCTGTGTTTTGTAAGTGAACTCAAATGGGACAATAGAACATGCACCGGGGGCTTGGAACCTGATTATTCACATATTGTTCCACTTCCCACTATCTCCTCATATTTTCAAAATGGGTTCTTAACTGCCATCCCTTTGATACCTGGTTCCCTGGGTCTGCTTTCCATGTCTATCTATCCCTAGTGGGAGCCTGGACATAGAGAGAGTCAAGGTCAGATGTCTGCACCCTGCAGCCCCTCAATGTGGGGCATGGCAATGACCATCCTTGTACCTGGCTCATAGCACCAGGCATACCCAGTGGGCAGCTCACTGGGAGAAGACCTCTTGCCCACTCCTGATCCAGGTACCTATTGCATCCTTGTGGGAAGTTTGTAATAGCCTTGGGAAGTAGCTATATGCTGTTAGTTGTGGTGGCAAGCTCATGGGAAGGAGGACACCTGGCTCATTTTTCCTGCCCTCTGATAAGACACAGCATGTCAGTCCAGAGCTGGTGGAGGAGGTGACCCAACAGTTGTCAGGGCCAAGCACACACATATGACATAAGTTCCCAGGTGCCTGTGAGGGTCTACACTTGCCCCATGAGTATCCCTGTGCCTTAGAGATTATCCTTGCACCTATTACATATCTGGGTGACTTTCTCCTCCTCATTCCAACTTTCCTGAGTCTGGCTTGTGTTTATATCTTCTGGCAAGCTCAAGGCACCTTCCAGGGATAAAGCATTAAATATAAATTGCACAATTTTTGTCATCCTGTATATGAGTTAAACGCTCTGATATTTTATTTAAAACTGGCATCGAACAATGTAAGAATAAATGGTAAAATGCATCTTAATAATTTAAGATTTTACTTTTTCTTGAGTTATAATAACATTGAATGGTGAATAGAAAACACCATGATAAGTTGAATAAGATACTTCAAAAAAAGAAAAAGTCCTTATATTTCAGTACTTTTAATAGCCCCACTTTTCCTGTTTTTTCAGTGAAGGGCCCCACATTTTCATTTTACACTGGGCTCCACAAATTTTGAACCCAAGCTTGCTTGGGTGTATAGTTAAAACATATGGCTTCATCCAACCTTATTGATATTGTATAGGGCTCCAGCCACCTGTATTTTTAAAGGCACCTCAGAAAGCCTGTCATAGGAAGAAATTACAAATAAGAAAGGAATGAAAGCTAGAATAAACTTTGTGGTTCTATATTAGAATCACAGATATACATATTAAAAATATATAAACATATCTATACATGCACATACATATGTATACATATACATGTAAAGGTAGATACATAAATACTGATGTGTATATACATGAATTATTTTACATGTATGTGTTTCCTACCTCAGTTCTCTGAGGGGTCTAAGAAAAGTCATTGAACTCTTTTCAGTCTGTCCAGTTTTTCTTATAAGAATGGGAATGGTGACTTCCAAGCTCTTATCAGAGCTAAAATCAGAAAACTATTTCAGTCCTGGCCTGGTAGCTCAGTTGATCAGAATGTTGTCCCCATGTACCAAGGTTGTGTGTTTGATCCTCAGTCAGGGCACATACAAGAATCATCCAATGAGTACATAAGTAAGTGGAACAACAAATCCTCTCTCTCTCTCCTTCCCTCCTTTCCTTCCTCTCTCTCTCTCTCTAAAATCAATTTAATGAGACTATTTCAAAAATAACAATAAAGTGGAAAGAATCAGACTACCTGGTTTTAAGACTTATTATATGGCTACATTAATCATGACAGTGTGGTTTGCCAGAGGGATGGGCACACTGACCAGTGGAACAGAATAGAGAACCCAGAAATAGAGCCACACAAATATGCCCAACTGATTTTTGACAAAGTTGCAACAGCAATTCAATGAAGGAAGGATAACCTTTTCAACAAGTGTTGTGAGAGCAATCGAACATCTATAGACAAAAACAAACAAACAAAACCTTGACCTAAACCTCACACCTTATATATACATTATCCCAAAACAGATCACATAAGTTTGTATATGTAAAACTATAACTTTTTAGAAAATAAACATTGGAGAAAATCTTTTGGATCTAGGGCTAGGCAAAGATTTATTAGATTTAGTACCAAAAACATAGTCCATAAAAGGAAAAAAAATTGAAAAATTGGAACTCATTAAAGTTATATGCTTTTGTTCTATGAAAGAGGATACAAGCAATAAACTGGGAGAAAATATTTGCAAATCATGTATCTCACAAAGAATAAAGAACTCTCAAGGCTCAACAGAATAAAACACAATATAGTTGGAAATTAAGCAAAAAACAGCAACAGACATTTTTACTGAAGAGGATATGTAGATGGTAGAGAGAAGAAAAGATGTTCAACATCACCAGCCATTACAGAAATGCAGATTAATATCATGGTGTGATATCACTGTGCATCTATTCAAGCAGCTGAAATAAAAATAGTAATAATATCAAATGCTGGTTAGGGTATGTTGAAACTGGATCTTTTATATATTGCTGGTGGGATCTTATATACATTACTGGTTGGAAAGTCAAATTGTACAGCCACTGTGGAAAATTGTTCAGTTGTTTCTTACAAAGCTAAGCATAAATTTGCCATACAACTCTCCTGGGCATGTATCCTAGAGAAATGAAAACTGCTATCCACATGAAAACCTGTACATGAATGTTCACAGTAGAGCTATTTTTAATAACCAAAAACTGTAAAGTATGTAAATGTTCCTCAACAGGTGAACAATAAAACAAACTGTGGCACATCCATACCATGGAATACTACTCAGTAGTAAAAATAACTACATATACACACATCTTGGGTGCATATCATGGGCATTATGCCCAGTGGAAAAAAGAAACAATCTCAAAAAGTCACATACAGACTGATTCTATTTATATAATATTCTTTAACATGATAAAAATAAAGAGCTGGAGAAAATATTGGTGATATCCAGGGGTTAGGGATGTTGGGAGGGGCAGTGATGAAAGAGGTAGCATGAGCAAGATCTTTGTGGGGGTGGAATAGTTCTGTTTCTGGTTTCTGGTGGTTGTTTCAAGAACATACATATGTACCATTGGGGGAAACTGGGTGAAGGATACTCAAAACCTCTTTTTATTACATTTGCCACTTCATGTGAACCTATCAACATAATTTTTTTAAATAGTAGCTTTATGGTAGAGAGTCCCGGAAGAAATCTCCTTAACCAAAAGGCTGAAATCACCAGTATATCATGTTGATACACTGAACCTTCTGATACTACATCATGAGAAAGGTACTTCAACTCCATGTTATCCTTCCTCAGAATACATAATCCCAATTTAACCATGAGAAACCATCAGACAAACCCAGATTAGGGGACATTATACAAAGTACCTGACAAACAATCTTTAAAATTGCCAAGGTCATGGAAAACAAGGAAACATTGAGAAATTACCATAGATTAGAGGCAACTAGAAATATATGATGACTAAATGCAGCATAGTATCCTGGATTCAATCCTAGAACAGTGAAAGGGCATTTGTGGGGTGGGGGAAACCTCGTGAGGCACATAACACAAAATAACTTATCAGTGCTACTCATAGTGTTAAGATCATGAAAGAAATGGAAGAACTGCTGCTCTCATATATTGAAGGGACTAAAGACATATGACAACTAAATACAATGTGGTGTCCTGAAGTTGATCGTGGAACAGAAAATGGACATTAATGAAAAAACTGTTGAAATTCAAATAAAATCCATAGTTTAGTAAATAGTATTGTATGAAGGTTAATTTCTTAGTTTTGATAACTGTATCATGGTTATGTAAGGTTTTGACATGTGGAATGCTGGATGAAGTGTGTGTGGCAGGTGGCTATGCTGTTTTTGCAGCCTTTCTGTAATTTTTAAATTATTTCAGAATAAACTTAAAAAATAAAGTCCCCTTCCCCCCAGGAGATTCTAATGCATAGCCAGGTCTGAGAACTGCTGCTATTTCATCCATTAGGTCCTGCCTCATTGTTTTCCACTGTATTGACCTACTCTCTAGCCTGCCCTTTCTTCATCAAAAATGCCCTGTTTTGAAGAGGTTTGATCTCAACTGGCTGCTGCCCTAAATAAGATGAGGCAAAAAGTGTCCCCAGCACTATCTCAGTGGGAAACTCATTCCAAAGTTACTAGCATGGACATTATTCTATCTGCTCTAGCCAGGTGCCATTCTATAGTATGAATTTCCATCTCAGGAATTCATTCCTTCACACAAAGCACCATTAGATCATAATTTTTAAGCAGTACTTATAGATGTTGGAACATTAATTCAATAAAAATTATTAGTCGTATGAATTGGTATGTCAGGGATTTTTCTGCAATGCCATGAAACACTGAGCATTTGTAGATAAAATATCTAAATTTTTCTAGAGTCTCCCATAATCCATTTTAACTCTTTATAAACAGGGAAGGCTAGCCCTTGGTTGGTATCAGGAGGCTGGCATTGTGGCTGGTTAGAACCAGGTGCTTCAAGACAGTAAGAAGCAAATATAGCCTCCGAGCTTGGTGATCAGATATTACAGAACTGCCTTAGGTATAGACAGTCAACATCTTGGATAGCAAATTCCTGTTGTCATGACAGCTTCCAATAGCACACTTGTCTGATCAGAGCCTGGGACTTATTCTGTTGGCTTCCCCCTCTTCCTGGAGTGTTTTGTTTATTAAAAGGGCCCTGTCCTTTATTTTGCTAGGATTAGTCATTATGGGTTGGTGAAATGCCCTTTTCCTCCCTCCACCCAAGCTTTTCATCAGCACCCTAGAAGGGTGGGGGGCTTATGTCTGTGGGCCTACTGAGAGTCCTTCAAGAGAGCTCACCTGAGAGAAGATTAAGAAAAGTCAGGGGTAGACACAATGGCATCATACGCCTATAGCATAAAAGGCAGCTCAGAAACTCTAAAGCAAGAAGAAAAAATAATAAGAACTGAAGAAAGGGATGGATATTTGGAAACTATGGAAAGGCTGATTATTGAGGAATATAAGAAAGAATATTATTCTAGGAGCACAAGAGCTGGCTGAGATATTGAAACTCTCAGTAAGGACCTGCTGATCTAGTATTTAGCACTTGGATTCTACAGATATAACAGCTAAAAGTAAACAGAGATGGACTGGTGAATGCTGTGAAAATACCCTGAGGAAACCTATGGTTAGGCATAAGATTAACAAAAGAAATGTTTAAAAACACCTTTATTGAATGGTAAATTACAGATTGGACCCTCTTCATATAGACTTTCTTCTTTTCTTGTTCTGTATGACGCGGTTTATGTTACAGTACATTTTTTACAATTTTGTTCTAAAGCAATAGATTCCTCTATACAGAATACTGATGTTTGTTTGGAGTATATTCTTATGAAACTGAATGATAAATTTGTTCAGCTTGAACAGATATTACAGATAATGTAGTTCAGACCTACTTTACAAATGAGAAACTTGAAGTCTAGAGAATTTGGTGATATGTCTAAGGTCACATAGCTATTATGTGACAGTGTTGTGGTTGCAGTTTAGGTATACCAATTTGCAGGCAAGTGCAGTTTTCACCCCACATATGTTTTACTTAATTTAGCCATGCCCAAAGGGAGTCCAAATATCACTACTAGTGATTGTCAGTGGCTATCAAAGGTGAAAAACAGACCACCTAGGATGAATCGAACTGCCTCTACCAAGTCTTCTCACAATCCTTAACATATTAAGCATTATGTTAGAAAGTCACAATGAAAACCAAATTACCAAGTTGTACTTTGTTGGGTATTTAATTTATTAAATCTTTTTTATATGTGCCATCCATAATATAGTGATGTTGCTCCATTTAGCAGTTTTTAACATTACATTATCAAGTTTAAACAGCAATATCTGTGCATAGTTTTGTCTGTTTCAAGTAACCACACACAGAACTGATATACTTCAAGCTGTGCAACTATGGCAGTTATTACACTTGGTGATACCTTATCTTAATTGCAAGTTTGTCTCTTTGATGGGTGAATAAACTTTTGAAAGAGTGAATGTACAACCTAAACCTAGTAAAATGAAAGTGGAATCACTAACATTAGTCTGAGAAACTTGATTGAAAGATATAACCCAGGTAGTATGCTCAAAGAGATGCTGTCGTAACCTGGGAATTTACTAAACGTTAATCTTCTTAAAAAGCATGTCTTTTGAGAACTGCAACTATTCCAAAAAAAGGACAACAAACTTTACAGGCCTTAGACAAAGCAGAATTAATGAACTAGTCAAAACAATAATTGATAAACTAGAATATCATTGAAGACCTAAGAGAATATATTGAAGCAGGAATAAACAGTTACAAAGAAGAAGCATTCAGAAATATTAACTAGGAAAACTATGAGTTGAAATAAAGGATTTGACATAAAATATTAAATAAATTTCAGGTGTGCAACATAGTGATTAGACATTTAAATAACTTCAAAGTGGTCACCCTGATATGTCTAGTACCTATCTGACACCATACTTAGTTATTACAATATTATTTACTATAGCCCCTATGCTATACTTTACATTCTCATTACTATTTTTATAACTGTCAATTCGTACCTACCCCCCTCATCTTTCTTTTTATATTTTCAGATAAGTGCATTTTGTTGTAATTTGTAACATTTGGAATATTTTAATTGAATTTTTCTTTTTTTTTTCTTATTGTTATTCAGTTACAGTTATCCCCATTTCCTCCCCGCCTTGCTCTCCCTGGCCGCATCCAAACCCTGTATCCAAAGACAATCACCATCCCATTGTCCATATCCATGGGTCTTTTGAACATGTTCCTTGACTTGACCATTCCCCTTCTTTACCCCCATTAACCCCTCCCCCCACCCTTCTGGTCATTGTCATTTTCTTCTTTATCTCCATGTCTCTGGTTCTATTTTGTTAATTTGTTGGTTTTGTGCATTAGGTTCCACTTATAGGTGAGACCATATGGTATTTGTCTTGCACTGCCTGGTTTATTTCACTTGGCATAATACTCTTCAATTCTATCCATACTGTTGCAAATGGTAAGAGTTCCTTCTTTCTTTCTGCTGCATAATATAAAATTGTGTAAACGTACCAGTTTTCTTTTAAATTTGTGGGTTTTTTTGTTTGTTTGTTTTTTGGTATATTTTATTGACTATGCTATTATGGTTGTGCTATTTTCCCCCCTGTATCTATGGGCTGCACACACCAGTTCTTTGGCTTCTTAATTTCCCACACTACTACCAGTCTCCCCCTGACCACTTTTTTTTGTTTGTTTTTGTCAACATTTTCCAACCAACACATTTCACAGCCACCCCACACCCCTCCCACCCTCAATCCTTCCCCCATTTGGCTTTGTCCATGGGTCCTTTATGCATGTTCCTTGATGACCCTTCCTCTCCTTTTCCCTTGTCATCCCCCTCTGTCCTTCCCTCTGGTCACTGCCAGTGTGTTTTTTTATTTCAATGTTGCTGGTTATATTTTGATTGCTTGTTGTTTTTTGTTTTTTTTGGGGGGGTTGTTGATTAGGTTCCACTTATAGTTGAGATCATATGGTATCCGTATTTCACCATCTGGCTTGTTTCACTTAGCTGAATGCTCTTCAGTTCCATTCATGCTATTGCGAAGGGAAGTAGCTCTTTCTTCCTTTCTGCTGTGTAGTTCCATTGTGTAAATGTACCAGAGTTTTTTGATCCACTCATTTACTGTTGGGCACTTAGGTTGCTTCCAATTCTTGGCTATTGTAAATTGCACTGCTATAAACATTGGGGTGCATAGGTTCTTTTGAATTAGTGTTTCAGTATTCTTAGGGTATAATCTCAGCAGTAGAATTGGAAGGTTGAAAGGCAGATCCATTTTTAGTTTTTTGAGGAAATTCCAAACTGTTTTCCACAGTAGCTGCACCAGTCTACATTCCCACTAACAGTGCACTAGGGTTCCCTTTTCTCCACATCCTCACCAGCACTCGTTGTTTGTTGATTTGGTTATGATGGCCATTCTGATCCGGGTGATGTGGTATCTCCATTGTAGCTTTAATTTGCATCTCTCTGATAGCAAGCGATGCTGAGTATCCTTTCATATGTCCCTGGGACCTCTGTATGTCCCCCTTAGAGAAGAGTCTGTTCAGGTCCTTTGCGCATTTCTTAATTGGATTATTTCTCTTCCTGATGTGGAGTCACGTGAGTTCTTTATATATTTTGGAGATCAGACTATTGTCCAAGATACCATTGGCAAATATATTTTCCCATATGATTGGTTCCCTTTTCATTTTGTGATATTTTTTTTAGCCATGCAGAAGCTTGTTGTTTTGATGAAGTCTGATTTGTTCTTTTCCATGCCCCAGGGGACATAATGATGAAAACATCGCTGCATGGAGTATCAAGATTTTCCTGACTGTGTTCTCCTCTAGGACTTCTATGGTGTTGTGACATATATTTAAGTCTTTTATCCATATTAAGTTTATTTTTGTGTATGGTGTAAATTGGTGGTCTAATTTCATTTTTTTTAATGTAGCTGTCCAGATGTCCCAACACCATTTGTTAAAGATGCTAGTTTTACTCCATTTTATGCTTCTACCCTTTTTGTTGAATATTAATTGATCACAAATACATGAGTTTATTTCTGAGCTCTCTATTCTGTTCCATTGATCTATTTGTCTATTCTTATGCCAGTGCCAGACTTTTTGATTACAGTTTCCTTGTAATATAGTTTGATGTCAGGTATTGTGATCCTTTATACTTTATTCTTCTTTCTCAAAATTGCTGTGGCTATTTCAGGTTCTGCATAGTTCCATATAAATATTTGAAATGTTTATTCTATATCTGTGAATATGTCATTGGTATTATTATGGATTGCATTGAATCTATAAATTGCTTTGGGTACTATGGACATTTTGATGATGCGAATTCTTCTAATCCATGGACATTGTATATGCTTCCATTCATTTGTGTCTTCCTTAATTTCTTTCTTCAGGGTTCTGTAGTTTTCTGAATACATGTCTTTAACTACCTTGGTTAAGTTTATTCCTAGATATTTTATTTTTCTTGTTGCTATAATAAATGGGATTTTCTACCCTGATTTTTGACTGATTATTTCATTGTTGGTGTAAAAATAATGCCTTTGATTTCTGAATATTGACTTTGTGTCCTGCTGTTTTGCCATATTCACTTATTAGTTCCAGTAGTTTTTTGGTGGAGTCTATAGGGTTTTCTATGTACACTATCATGTCATATGCAAACAATGACCATTTTACTTCCTCCTTTCCAATTTGGAGGCCTTTTATTTCTTTTTGTTGTCTGATGGCTATGGCTAGTACTTCTAATACTATGTTGAATAAAAGCGGTGAAAGGGGAAATCCTTGACTTGTTCTTGATCTTAGTGGGAAAACTTTTAGTTTTTGCCCATTCAGTATGATGTTGGATGTAGGTTTCTCATATGTAGCCTTTATTATGTTGAGGTATGCCCCCTTTATTTCCCACTTTGCTGAGTGTTTTTATCATAAATGGGTGCAGTACCTTCTCAACTGCTCTTTCCACATCCATTGATATGATCATGTGATTTTGTTGTTCCTTTTGTTTATGTGATGTATCAGGTTTATCGATATGTGAATATTGTACCATCCTTGCATCCCTGGGGTGAGCCCCTCTTGATCATGGTGAATGATCTTTTTAATGTATTGCTGGATGTGGTTTGCCAATATTTTGTTGAGGATTTTAGCATCTGTGTTCTTCACGATATTGGCCTGTAGTTTTCTTTCTTTGTTGTGTTTTTATATGGTTTTGGGATTAGGATAATGCTGGCCTCATAAAAGGAATTTGGGAGTCTTTCCTCTTCCTGTAGTTTTTGGAATAGACTGAGAAAGAGAGGGGTTAGCTCTTCTTTTAATGTTGTACAAATTTATCCTGTGAAACCGTCTGGTCCAGTGTTTTTGTGTGCCGGAAGTCTTTTTATTACTGCTTCAATTTCATGGGCTATTATCTGTCTCTTCAGGCTTTCTGGTTCTTCTTCATTCATTTTTGGAAGATAATATATTTTTTAGAAATTTCTCCATTTCACCCATGTTTTCAAATTTCTTGGCCTCTAGTTGTTCATAGTAATTTCTTACAATCCTTTGTATTTCTGTGGTATCAGTTGTAATTTCTCCTTTCATTTCTGATTTTATTGATTTGTGTCCTCTCCTTTTTCTTCTTGATTAGTCTGCTTAAAAGCTTGTCGGTTTTGTTTATCTTTCAAAGAAGCAACTCCTGCATTTATTGATCCTTTGAATTGTTCTTTTAATCTCTATGCCATTCAATTCTGCGCTGATCTTGATTATTTCCTTCCTTCTGCTCCCTCTGGGCTTTGTTTGTTGTTGTTTCTCTAGTATTGTAGACATAGGGTTAGGTTGTTTATTTGAAATGTTTCTATCTTTTCACATAGTCCTCTATTGCTATGAACTTTCCTCTCAGGACTGCCTTTGCTTCTTCCATAGATTTTGGACTGTTCTATGTTCATTTTCATTTATTTCCAGAAAATTTTTATTTCTTCTTTGATCTTATAATTGACCCATTCTTTGTTTAATAGCATGCTATTGAGTGTCCATGAGTTTGAATGATTTTGAGCTTTTTCCTTGAGGTTGGTTTCTAGTTTCAGGCCCTTGTGTTCTTAGAAAATGCTTGATATGATTTCAACTTTCTTAAATTTGTTGAGGCTTGTTTTGTGTCCTATCATGTGGTCTATCTTCAAAAATGTTCCACGTGCATTTTCGAAGAATGCGTAGTTTGCTTCTTTGGGATGAAAAGTTCTATATATGTCAGTTAAGCACATTTGATCTAATGCATCATTCAGTTCTGCAATATCCTTGTTGATATTTTGTTTGGAAGATCTGTCCATTGTTGACAGGGAGATATTAAAATCCCCTTAGTATATCCGTGTTGTTCTCTATATCTTTCTTGAAGTCCTCCAAGATTTTCCTTATATATTTAGGTGCTCCTATGTTAGGTGCATATGTGTTTACAATATTTATGTCTTCTTGATGAATTTTTCTCTTGAGAATTGTGAAGTGCCCTTCTGTGTCTCTTTCCATGGCCTTTTTTTGGAAATCTATCTTTGTAGAATATAAATATTACTACCTCTGCTTTTCTTTCCTGTCCATTTGTTTGGAATATTTTTTCCCAACCCTTTACTTTCAGCCTGTGTAGGTCTTTTGTTCTGGAGTGGGTCTCATGGGTAGCATATGTGTGGGGTATGTTTTCTTATCCATTCAGCTACCCTATGTCTTTTGATTAGAGCATTTATTCTATTTAGATTTAAGTTTATTTTTGATAGGTACTTATTCATTGCCATATTCCCCCTTTGTACCTGATTCCTTTCTCTCTCACTCTTTTTCTTACTCTTCTTAAAGCTGTCCCTTTAGCGTGTCTTTCAATGATGGTTTTGTGGAGGTGTATTCTTTCAGCCTTCTTTTGTCTGGGAAACTCATTATTTTACTCATTCAGTTTTAAATGAGAGCCTTGCTGGGTAGAGTAGTCTTGGTTGCAGGCCTTTACTTTTCATAACTTGGAATATTTCTTGCCCTTCCCTTCTGGCTTGTAGTATTTCTGCTGAGAAGTCAGCTGGTAGCCTTATTGGGGCTCCCTTGTATGTTACTTATTGTTTCTCCCTTGCTACCTTTAAGATTCTCTCTTTGTCTTTGAATTATGCCTTTTTTAATTATGTTGTGTCTTGAAGTGGCCTCTTTTGGTTCCCCTTGATTGTGACCCTCTTTGCTCCCTGGACCTGCCTGACTGTTTCTCTCATCAAGTTATTAAATTTTTCTGTCCTTTCTTTTTGAAACGTGTTTTCAATCCCTGGCTCCTCCTCTTCTCCTTTTGGTATCTGTATTATATGGATGTTTTTACATTTTATGTTGCCCTGCAGCTCTCTTAAATTCTCTTAATTCTTCTTGAGTCTTTTTTCATTTTGTTGTTCTGTCTGGGACTTCTTTTCTACCTTGTCCTCCAGCTCTCTGATTTAATCCTCTGCTTCATCTAGCCTGTTTGTAATTCTTTCTAGTGTATTCTTCATTTCTGATATTGTATCTTTCATTTCCTCCTCTTTTATTGGTAATATCTATGTCCATTTTCATGCTGGTGTAGTTCACAGTAAGTTCCTTGAAGTTTCCCTGGAGTCCTAAGAAGTTCTCACTAAGCTTCTTGATCTTCCTTATAATCATTATTTTGAACTCAATGTTTGATCTTTTGGTTACCTCAATTTCATTTGGCAGTGTTTCTTGGAATTCCGCCTTTCCTTTTGATTGAGCGTTGTTTCTTTTTCTCCCCATTTTAGGTGACTCTTCTTGTTCTTTTCCTACTTGTTAGATTTATCCACTTTGACTCCCTATCTTCATCGTGTGATCTTCTGTCCAATGTTTATGATCACCTGTGCTTGATTCTCTTGCATTGCCCTTTATGTTTTTTACCTGGTTGTAATTGTACTTTGGTTTCTGTTGCATCATTCTTTGGTGGTTTTTTCCCTCTGGTTGGCTGACTGAACATCACTCTACCTTCCTTGTCTTGTATACTGTTGTACATGCTCTGCCAGAACAAAAACTGAACAGCCCAGGAAACAGACCCACGCCCACTAAGATATCCTCTACCCACAATTGCACTATCAACAAACAATGTGTCAATACTAATAGAAGTGTAAAGAGTTAAGACTATTTTAAGAAAGGAAAAAAGTAATATGGGCTGACTAACTGAAACAAAAGGGGTTTTACAAGCATATAGGGAGGGGGAATAATAAGAGTAGGGAACAGAGACAAGGCCAAGTGGTAAAGAAAATAAAATTTACTTCATAATTTTAAAAATGAGGAAGGGGAAAACTTCAATGTGTGAGAGAAACATCAACTGTTTGTCTCTCGCAGGTCCCCAACTGGGGACCGGGCTCACAACCGTGGCATGTGCCCTGATTCAGAATTGAACCAGCAACCTCTTGGTTCATAGGACAATACTCAATTCACTGAGCCATACCATGTACATGAAGTGTAAAAGCAAAGTGTAAAAACAATTACATTACACTTGAAAACCAAAATTACTATGATACCTTGTGGGCTAACAAGCCAACTGCTACATCTTGATGTGTCAGTAAACAAGCTCTTTAAGGCCTTAATGAAGAAAGGGTGGATGTCATGGATACACACACACACACACACACACACACACACACACACATAAATGATATGGCCATAATGGCAGAAAAATCTAAACCACAGAGATATCAAGAATGATGAACTACGATTTATATAGGTGGAATGGGAATAAGGTGGCACTAGGAAAGAAGAGCTTAAGAGATGTCTAAAAGAAAGAGAAGTTATTTTGAGAGGATAGAGGGAGAAGAAATACTAAGAGTGAGGCATGAAAACCCAGCTAAGACAGAGAAAAATTAACATTTAAACTGAGAAAGGGGAAGGGCAGGAGGAAGGCAACATGGAGTAAGAGAGGGGAACAGTGAAATTTGAGATTGGAAATACAAAGAGAGTCAGTATCTAGAAATAAGATTGTAGAACTGTAACAAAAACCACCTTATTCACTGCCTATGAGCAAATATTGATAAAGTTGGAGAGAGAGTAAGAGTATTTTAAGAACAAGATAAGGAATGTGAGATGATTAATGACACTCACAAATGGTTTTGAGAGGCTGGAGGGGGCAGCAATAGTAATACTGTGAAATAGAAACAAGTCGTAGCAAGAGAGAAAATAGAATTTAAAACAAAAATACGAAGGAGGAGGAAGGAGATAATATGGAGTAAGAGAAGGGAAGAGAAATATATGAGATTTGAAATAAACTATATTATGAAACTTGTTGCCATGTTATGCCCAAACTTGAAGGCTATGAAATGAATGTTAAACAGCTTTGCAGGAGAAAAGTTAGCATCTTGTTGCATGTGTCTCTATATTCTGTGCTCTGCTGGGTTTAGTAAATTGGGGCCTGAGGAACGTTATAACATTTAGTGTCTGGTGAAGGTCTTTTTTCTTCTTTCCCCTGAGTAAATGTATGCAGCAGTAAACTCCTGGGCCTAACGTCACTGATCTGCTGAATCTGTAATCCCATAGGTGGGGGTTGGGTTTGCCTGACTGTGAAAGACTCTGGCTGACTGGAGCCGATCTCAGGTATTCAGCTCCTTTCTTCCAGACTCAAGACTGCTGCTCTCTCACAGGAGATTTGACCCAAATTATCCACTCTGCTCTGCCCTCTGCTTGTGAGCTGTGTTGGGACAGGTATTCCTGTTCCTTCAGTGTATTCTCTGCCTCTGAATTTTTTGGTTAACAAAGCTTCTGCCTCCCAGCCATGTGCACAGGACTATGAACCCAGGTCCCTGCCAAGCCTCTGGTATGCCTCCGCTCCCCTTTTAAAAGAGGTTATCTATGGACCCCGCATTGTAGTGTAGGTCCCTGGGGGTCATGTTCTCCATGCTCTCCCTCTCCCCCAAAATCACAATGTTTCATAGTCAGGGCTGGCCACTTCTTTACATGGCCTCTGTCAATTTTAGATAAAGTTTCTCTCTGACTCTTTCCTGGATGGCATTGGGAAGATCTCAGCTCTACTATACCACAAGGTGGTGACAGCATGCTGTTCCTGCTCCCTCCAGAGGTCTTCAGCTTTGGGCCTGCCTATTCTAACTGTGCTATTTCTGGAGCCTGCACCTCCCAGGCCTTCTCTTGCCACCCTGGTAGCAGTCTTGAGCCAGCCTACAGCTGCCCTGGTTCTAGCTCAGCTAATCCCCTCATCTTTTCCCTCAACCCCCCAACCCCTCTCCCATTTGGCAACCATCAAAGCATTCTCTCTATGAGCTTGTTTTTGTTTCATTTGTCTAATATAATATCATATGTCAACTGTAATTGAAAAAAGTTATTAAAGTAAATAAATATATAAATAAGAACTTGATGTCGGAGGCTAATAACAAGATGGATACAGATGAATAAATTCATGAGCTAAAATACCAGGTTGAATAACTTTCCCAGAAGGCATCAAAAAGGGATAAATAGTTGAAAATGATTTTTTAGAACTTTAGAGGCATAAAGGATGGAAGTGACAAGTTGGTGTATAATAAGAGTCCAAGAAGAAAAAGAAAAATACATGTAAGGGAAGTGTTTGAAGAAATAATGACCAGAATTCTTTAGTCTTAATGGAATAGGGATGACCTTAATTTAAAAGGATTGAGTTTTCCAAACAGGGTACATAAGATAAAACCTATAAATAGACACAGGGTAATAAATATGAAAATATGAAAGGCAAATAGAAGACTTATCAGCATGAAAAAGCAGATCACTCACAAAGGAACAAAAATTGTATTGATGTCCCAGTACTCAAAATCCAAGAAGACAGTGGAGTTCTGATTTTCAAATTACTGAGGGGGAGGAACCTTGGAACCAAGAATTTTTACCCATCTTAATATTATTTTAAAATAACTTTGAAATACTCTCAATTATTCAGGGCCTCAGAAAGTTTATCACACAAAGACTCTTTTTGAAACAAGTCCAATAAAATAGTGTAGAAATAAATATTAGTAGATGAACTTCCCCAGAAGCCTTTCACAAATGTTCCATTAATTTATCAGATCAATAAACCCTACACTTTGTTAGCATCTGCAGGACCGAGTTTTTTGAAGACAGACAATGTGTGGAGTTTGTAGGCTATTTTGTAAGAACCCAGAGTGGCTCATTTCTGCTTTCCTGTTAAACTTATAAACTATTCCTGTTAAACTTATAAACTACCCGAGGACACATAATATTCATTTGTCTATTCCCAATAGCATCTGTCACAGGTCTCTGTACATGGTAGGCATGCATTAAATGTCTGTGACAGGAAGGAATGGGGAAATAGAGGGAGGAAAGAAATTGTAAGGCTGGAACATGAAGCTATGACTGCTTCAATTCAAGAGAATAACTGATCTCTCTTGTTTTTTCTGACATAATGTGTGTCAATATTTTGCACTGCAGTGGGAAACATTCCCCATGTTATGTCTGAATGTGAGTGACTGGACAATAATTGAGCATTATTCATTTCACTAATGAAATATTAAAGGTAACCTGCTTATTTTGATTCCACTTGAATTGACCACTTACTTGCTTTCCCATGACCCTCAAATCCCTATGAGTCATCAATGATAGAAAGTGATATGCTCACATGCCAGTAAACACTCCCATCAGGAAAAAAGGGAAAGTAATCTACAAGTTTTTTGGTTTTGTTTTTGTTTTGTTTTATTTTTTTGGTCCCGAATTTGTCAATGCATCTTCACAGAGCTGGTGAAAATCTCTCCTTCCTCTTCAGTGAGACAGTTCTTTTTGCCCATCTGTGGCTGTATAACAAGTGCCCACTGAAGCATATGGGTAACCCACACTTGTCAGCATCCAACACCTAAGAACTCAGTCTTGAATCAGACACCTTTGCTTTTCAAGGAATAATTAGGTGGGTGGGTACTGTTTCACACTTTTCTTTCCCTTGGCATTATTTGTTGGTGTTTGGAAGCAGACAGATCAAGAGACAGCAGAACTGATAGGGGCATCAGAGTTATTTCTTTATACACTTCCCATAGGCAAACATCATCTTTTCCACCCATTTAAAAAGCATTTGTGTATATAAGATGTTTGCATGCAAACTAATTTCAAACTTTTTATAGTTGTCATTTTGTGGCAAATTCCAAAGAAAAGGAGCCAGACAGAACAGAAAATGATAGTAGCAGGGTCCCAAAATACATATATGACACACACACATCACAGAGGCCAATATTATCATCAGCAACAAATACCGGCAGAGTTCTTCTCCACCATCCTCTGCTCTATGCTTTGTCACCCTCAATTCAGTTCTCAGCCATATGTTTTTAGCATTGAATGAAAGTTGTTAGCAGAAATTCTGACATCTGGAATTAATTGAGTTATTTTTGCTCAGGTACTTGGAATTCTTACTAAACATTTTAGGAAATCATGTAACATTTGAGCACATTGTAGATTAAATTCAGTAAATAATCACGAAGCAACTGTTTATTGAAGGCTCAACTCTGGGCTGTGCCAAGTTACACATATTAATGCAAAGGAAGGGGTAGAGATGAGTACAGATAAACTGGAGGCTCAAAGCAAGGGCCCCCCAAAACCATAATTATCTTCTGGAGGTCAGGTCCCTTGTAGTTCAGCCTTTCCCTGTTGGTGAGTGTTCTAGGAACCCATCTGTATCAGTGTACCAGCTGGCATTGTTGTGAGAGAATGCATTTGGCTTCAGTGAATTTTTTTGAAGACTCTTTCAATGCATTTGCCCATTTCATGATGAGTGATTTATGAGCACATCTGCACACACCGCACTGAGTGTTAGCAATTTTTGACCAAAAATGACATGACCCCCCCTGCCCCACCCTCCCTATTCACTGATCTTGCCCTGAGCAACTTTTTTTGTTTCCCTGGATTAAAAAAAAGTCCTCATATGGTGCCATTGTGTCAGGCCCTTGGGTCTCAATGAGGCTGGATAACATTCCAGAATGGTAGACAAGCCAATTTGGGAGCAGATTGGATCCAGCTTCATTCAACATTACTACCAGGTATTTGATAACACAGAAACCAACTAGGCACAATTTACATTGATGTGTCATGGCTTATGGGGGGAGGACAGCAATTGCAGGGGGAAGCTGCCATTGTGGAGAAGTTGTCTAGTGCTCCATTCCAGAAAATCCAGCACAGCATCGTAGTGCAGGACCATCAGCCCACCACAGATAGCTGCATCATCAGTATGGTTGTGGGCCAGCTTAAGGCCAATAAGTCCCCATCAAGGGGTTCCACCAGATGTTCCTATTAAAGGATATCAATGATGCTTGGGTTTGCACGAATGACATGTCCAGGTTTACTCTGCACAACTTCGACTGACCTCCTCTCAGCCAGGCACTCATGCTGTTTCCTCCTCTCTCCTCTTCCTGATACTATTCATACTCCTTCAGATGCTCCAAATATCATACACAAATGAACAGGGCTATGGTGAGAATGGGCACAGTGCACTGTTGCTACCTAGGTGTTGAGCATGATGTTTGGACACTACACTAGTTACATCTGACAGGAGAAGTTTGTGATGTACCAGTGCATGCCTTGGAAAGACTTAAGCAATGTGAAAGGTTGTCTCTTTTTTTAAAATCTACTGACAAGTTGCTCTAGTAACCCAAAGAAGTTAAGGAGAAAGCAGCTGCCAGATATTGATTTGTTCAGTTGTTACAATGCCTCATGCTATAATAAAACCACAAAAATTTTAACAGAAAAAAGTTCTCAAAGGGAAATGTTTTCCCAATGTGGAAGAGGTGAAAAAGATAGCAGAAGTGACTTCTAGCAATGATCGAGGCATAGGTAGATATACTTCACTTCCTCCCACAACCAAAAGGAGGATAACTAACTATTTAAAAAGAAAAACCAACCAGAACTGCCATAAAACTGAACCATACGGAAGTCCAACAACCAAGGAATTAAAGAAGAAGCATTCATCCAGACTGGTAGGAGGGGCATAGATGGGCAGCTGGGGTGGAGAAGACATGCAACAAGGGAGCATCTGGTGGACCAGGTGGGCGAGGTGGTGGCTGGTGGAGGGGGTGGTCCCACATTCACATGCAGATAAACTGGGAGTCAGTGAGGAATGAGACTGCACAACTCAGGGTTCCTGAAGGAAATAAAATATCAAAATATCTGGCTGTAAAACCTGTGGGGGTTGCAGCAGCATGAGAAACTACCAGTCTCACAGGAGAGTCTTTTGGAGGGGCCCATGGAGTCCTAAAATGTACACAAACTGACTCACCAGGGAATCAGCACCAGGAGGGCACCTGGAAGGGTGCAATTCATGTGCGGGAAATGGGGGAGTAACTGAAAGTGAGGAGAGAGCTGAGCAAACAGTATTGTTCACTCTCTGACACATCCTCCACATACGGCACCACAACACAGTGAAGTGAGTTGCCCTACCCTGGCGAATACCTTAGGGTCTGCCCCTCACAACATAACAGGTGCACCAAGACAAAGAAATATGGCCCAAATGAAAGAACAGATCAAAACTCCAGAAAAAGAACTAACAAGGAGATAGGCAACCTATCAGATGCAGAGTTCAAAACACTGGTAATCAGGAAATGATAGAGTACAGTTTCATAATAAAAGAAGAAGTGAAATAAAGAAAAGTATACAGGAAACCAACAGTGAATGGAAGGGAACTTGGACTCAAATCAATGAGTTGGAACAGAAAGAAGGAATAAACATTCAGCTGGAACAGAATGAAGAAACAGGAATTCAAAAAAATAAGGAGAGGGTTAGGAACCTCTGGGACAACGTTAAACGTTCCAAAATCTGAATCATACAGGTGCCAGAAGGAGAAGAGGAAGAGAAAAACATTGAAAACTTATTTGAAAAGGGAATGAATCAAAACTTCCCCAATCTGTTTAAGGAAATAGACTTCCAGGAAGTCCTGGAAGCTCAGAGAGTCCCAAAGAAATTGAACCCAAGGAGGAACACACCAAGACACAACATAATTAAATTACACAAGGTTAAAAATAAGGAGAGAATCCTAAAAGCAGCAAGAGAAAAGAAGAGCGTTACCTACAAAGGAGTTCCCATAAGACTATCAGCTGATTTCTCCAAAGAAACCTTACAGGCAAGAAGGGGCTGGAAAGAAGTATTCAAAGTCATGAAAGGAAAGAACCTACATCCAATATTACTCTATCTAGCAAAGCTATCATTTAGAATGGAAGGGCAGATAAAGTTCTTCCCAGACAAGGTCAAGTTAAAGGAGTTCATCATCACCAAGCCATTACTATGTGAAATGTTAAAGGGACTTATCAAAGAAAAAGAAGGAAATAAATCTATGAACAGTAAAATGACAAAAAACTCACAACTATCAACAAATGAACTTAAAACTTTTTTTTTTAACTAAGTAAACTACTAGAACAGGAACAGAATCACAGAAATGGACCCCAGCAGGTGTAGATCACTGACTGAGCATCGACCTGTGAACCAAGGGATCACTGGTTCGATTCCCCAGTCAGGGCACATGCCTGGGTTGTGGGCCAGTTCCCCAGTAGGGGATGCATGAGAGGCAACCACACATTGATTGTTCTCTCCCTTCTTTTTTTTCTCCCTCCATTCCCCTCCGTCTAAAGATAAAATAAATTAAAACTTTTTAAAAAGGAATCACATAAATGGATATCATATGGAGGGTTATCAGTGGGGAGGGGGAAGGGGAGAATGGGGGCAAAGATTCAGGGAATAAGAAGCATAGTTGGTAGGTACAAAATGGACAGGGGAAGATTAAAGAATTGTATAGGAAATGGAGAAGCCAAAGACTTTTGTATGAAATCAAAGACATTTTTATATACTAAAAATGAAATACCAGAAACAGAAACAAGGAAAAAAAATCCTATTTACTACAGCAAGAAGAAAAATAAAATACCTAGGAAAAAAAGTGAGCAAAGGAGATGAAAGACCTGTACAATGAAAATTACAGAACACTGAAGAAAGAAATTAAGGAAGACACAAATAAATGGAGGCATATACCGTGTTCATGGATTGGAAGAATTAACATCATTACAATGTCCACACTACCCTAAATGATCTACAGATTCAACACAATCCCTATTACAATTCCAATGACATATTTCAAAAATTTATATGGAACCATAAATGACCCCAGATAGCCTCAGTAATTTTGGGAAAGAAGAACAAAGTATGGGGGATCACAATAAGTGATATCAAACCACATTGCAAGACCACTGTAATCAAAAGAGCCTGGAATTGGCATAAGAACAGACACATAGATCAATGGAACAGAATAGAGAGCCCAGAAATAAATCCAAGTCTCTTTGACTGATTAATATTTGACAAAGGGGGTAGGAGCATAAAATGGAGTAAAAATAACCTCTTCAACAAATGGTGATCAGAGATCTGGACAGCTACATGCAAAAAAAAAAAAATGAAATTAGATGACCAACTTGCACCATACACCAAAATAAACTCAATGATGAAAGACTTAAATATAAATTGTGGCACCATAAAAGTCCTAGAGGAGAACATAGGCAGGAAAATTTCATATATCCCATGCCGCAGTATTTTCGCTGATATATCCCCTAAGGCAAGGGATATAAAGGAAAGAATAAACAAATGGGACTACATCAAATTAAAAAGTTTCTGCATGAGTAAAGAACATCAATAAAATTAAGAGGGAACCAACTGTATGGGAAAATATATTTACCAATGATACCTCAGACAAGGGTGTGATTTCCAAAATATATAAAGAACTCACATGACTCCACATCAGGAAGACAAACAATCCAATTAAAAAATGGGCAAAGGACCTGAACAGATACTTCTCCAAGGAGAACATACACAGGGCCCAGAGACACATGAAAGGATTCTCAACATCACTTGTCATTAGAGAGAAGCAAATTACAACCACAATGAGATACCATTTCACACTAGTCAGAATGACCTTCATTAACAAATCAACAAATAACAAGTGCTGGTGTGGCTATGGAGAAAAGGGGACCCTAGTACACTGTTGGTGGGAATGCAGACTTTTGCAGCCACTGTGGAAAACGCAGTGGGATTTCCTTAAAACACTAAAAATGGAACTCACTTTTGATCCAGCCATTCCACTGCCGGGATTATACCCTAAGAATCCTGAAACACCAGTTCAAAAGAATCTATGTACCCCAATGTTCATAGCGCCATTATTTGCAATAGCCAAGTGCTAGAAACAGACTAAGTGGCAATGAGTTAACGAGTGGATCAAAAAAACAAACAAAAAACCTGTGGTACAGTTACACAATGAATATTACACAGTAGAAAGAAACAATGAACTCTTACCCTTAGAGACTGCATGGATGGAACTAGAGAAACTTAGGAGGACAGAGAGTGAAAAAGAGAAAAATTGAGATGACTCTAATAGCATAATCAATAAAATATAATTTAAAAGAATAATAATCAAAAAACCACAATAAGATATAATCAGAATGGCTATCACAAATTAATCAATGAACAACAAGTATTGATGATGATGTGGAGAAAATGGACCCCTTGTGCACTATTGGTGGGAAAGCAGATTGGTACAGCCACTGTGGAAAGCAGTATGGAGTTACCTCAAAAAATGAAAAATGAAACTGCCTTATGACCCAGTGATTTCACTTCTGGGAATATATCTGAAGAAACCTGAAACATTGATTTGAAAGAATATATGCACTCCTATGTTCATTGCAGCATTATTTTCAATAGCCAATATTTGGAAGTAGCCAAAGTGTTCATCAGTAGATGAGTGGATAAAAGGCTGTGGTACATTTACACAATGGAATATTACTTGCCTGTATAAAGTAAAGATACTTTGTCTTTTGCAAGAGCATGGATGGACCTAGGGAGATTTATGCTAAGAGAAATAATCCAGTCAGAGAAACACAAGTACCACATGATTTCAGTCGTGTGTGGAATCTAATGAACAAAACAAATTAACAAACAAAACAGAAACAGACACATAGATAGAGAACAGACTGAAAGCTGTCAGAGGAGAGGGGTGTTGTTGGGCTGGGTAAAATAGGTGAAGGGATTAAGAAAAAAAAAAACCCTCATAGACACAGACAACAGTATGGTGGTTACCAGAGGGAAACGTGGGTGGAGGAGGTAGAAGAGGGTAAAGGGAGCGTAAAAGGTAATGAAAGGACACTTGACTTGGGGTGGTGAACACATGATACATATAATGTATTATAGAACTGTACACCTGAAACCTATATAATTTTATTAAACAATGTCTCCTCAAATTTCAAAAACAAAGTCAAAGAACAAACAAATTGTGAGCTTATACTGTTACTTTTTATTTCTACCTGACAGAAAAGTGGTCATTCTAACCTTCTTCCTTTACTTATTTTTTTAAATTTTTTGGTTGTTCAAGTACAGTTGTCTACATTTTACCCACACCATGGCTCCCCACCCCACCCATCCCCACCTCCCATCCTCGAACCTACCCCTTTTGGCTTTGTCCGTGTGTCCATTATACAAGGGTCCTTTGCTTATTTTTAACCCTACTCTCCAACAGTGAGAAAGGTTATACTTATTATCTAAAAATACATTAATATATTTGATCAACACTAATATACAGTGTTCCCACCTAACTTCTTTTTACCCTGTTCCTGCCCACCCCCTGTATGTAAACAAGCTCATTCATTTCTGATTTGTCATTTTTGTATTTCTTGTACAAATTAGTAGATGCCTGTAAATTTTATTATATCCCATTCTTTCCTACATTAAGGATGACATACTATAAAAACTCTTTTGCAATTTACTTCTTCTCACTTAATAGTATATCCTGGAAACCATGTCAGTTGATAGAGATCTTCCTTATTCTTTTATTACAGGTTCATTAGCTGTAAATCTATCATAGCTTATTCAAAAATTCTCCTATGTATGGGTATTGGGGTGTTTCAATATTTTGAAATGGCAAATAATGCTGCAATTAAAATCCCTAGCACATATGTACCTTCGTGGTGTTGGAAGGATTCTTAGAAGTAGGAATGCTGAGTCAAAAGGTAAGTGCATGTTAGTTTTAATAGCTGTTGACAAATTCTCCTCCATGAAAATTGTATCAATGTGCATTCCCACCAGCAATGCCTGTGAGTACTAGTTTCTCCTCAATCTCACAAATAAAATATGTTCTCATAGTTTAAATTTTTCATCAGTCTTATAGGTGATAAATGTACCTTGATGTTTTCATTTGCATTTCTGTAACTTGGAGTGAGTTGGAACATCCTTTCATATGTGTGTATTTGTGTGTGTTTATGAATTATCTGTTCATGCCATTCACAACTTTTTCTGTAAGGTGTTTGGTCCTTTGCCCCTCAATTATTGAATGTTCTTCATATTTTAGGAAAGTAGCCTTTGTGATATATGCTACAAATATTTTCTTCCAGTTTATCATTTGTCTTTTTACTTTATTTTAGTGTTTTTTCTTGTTATGCAAATATATATTATTTGCTTTTATGTACTTATTATTAGAATGGCTAAAATAAAAAAAATATTTGTAACACCAAATTCTGGTGAGGATTGGAGAAATTAGAACTCTCCTGCATTGCTTGTGGAAATTTCAAATGTAGTCACTCTGGAAAGGTGTATGACAATTTCTTATAAAACTAAATATACAATTACTATGTAACTTAGCAATTGCACCCTTGGGCAATTATCCTAGAAAAATAAGAATTATGTACACAAATGTTCATAATACAAGTCCTTGAATAACCTCATGTTTGATGTCATTTCATTATAACATTGATGAGATGCCATAGGAAATTAATTCTTGTTTATGTCAATTAGCCTATGGTAAAACTGGTATTGTTACATGTTGTTTTGTTTAAAGTTGCAGAACCTATTAACTACATTAAGTGAAGACTTACTGTAGCTTTATTCATAATAACTCCAAAGTGGAAACAGCCCAAATGTACTTCAATAGGTAATAAATAAAGAAACTCTGGTACATTGATTCCATGAAATACTACTCAACAATAAAAAGAATGAAGTACTGTTATATACAAAATCCTGGATGGATATTAAGGTCTTGATGCTTAGTGAAAAAAGCCAATCTCACAAGGTCAATACTGTGATTCCAATTATATAGCCTTTTTGAAATGACAAAATATATAGATGGAAAATAAATTAGTGGTTGCTAGGGGACAGGGACAGGGCTGAGGGGTAGATGGGACCATAAAGTTGTAGCATGAGGGAGTAGCTCTGTGGTGATGTAACTAAGTCTTTTATCTTGACTGTGATTATGATTGCATGAATCTATATGTGTAATAAAATTACATAGAACTATAATCCTATCACACACATGTGAGTGTATATAAAAACTGGTAAAAACTGAACAAGCTCTGTAATCTAGTTTAGTATATTTTGCTATAATCAAATAATATGTCACCATTGAGTAGGTTGGGTGAAGCAATCAATGCATTCTACGAAGTATTTTGCAACCTCCTGTTAGAGTATAATTATCTGAAAAGAAAAAGTTTTAAAAAGCAATGCTAGAGTTTTAATTGGAATAGCAGTGAATTACACATAAATTTTGGGGGACAAAGTGGAATGTCCTGTGGTCAACTGATATTAGGGAGATGGATGAGAATAGCCTTGTGGTAGTTCCTCACTAGGCTGCTTATTTCCCTTGCTCCTTGTGTGTTCTCCCAAGACCCATATTAGATTGTGGTCAAGCATTGACTAAGTGTCCCACATGGAAACAAAAAAGGTCATTGGGTCACTATGTTAGGGGAGCTATTCTCTTTCGTATTTAGTAGGTCTTGCAGTTCTGGTCTGCTGGCAAAATTTTCTAACTTTAGCTTTATATTAAAATGTCTTTGTTTTGCCTTCATTCTTGAATACATTTGCTGAGTATAGAATTTTTTAATCACTTTAAATATGTTCATCTTCTCTTTTCCAGCCCCCACTGTTTCTGCTGTCCCTCCCCCACCCCATATAAAGTATTGATTTTCTCTGACTGCTTTTATAGTCTTCTATGTATAGTTGGTTTTCAGCTCTTTTGTTGTGATCTTCCCAGGGTTTTGTTTTCTATCCTCTTAGGGTTTGCTGAGCCTCTTGAATCTTTAAGTTTATGTCTTTCTTTAAATTTGGGGAAATTTATGCCATCATACATACATTCAACATTTTTTCTGCTCTATTCTCTCTCACTTCTTATAGAACTCTAATTTCATGAATGTTAGACCTTTGGATATAGGTTATGTTTTTGTTTTCTGAAATATTTTTCTCTCTGTTTTTCATATTGCATATTTCTACTGTTCCATCTTAAGTTTACTAAAACTTTTCCTATTTCATTTTTATTCTGCTGTTGGACCTACTGATTTTTTAAAAATTAATATATTTTCCAATTCTGGAATTTTTATTTGGTTCTTTTTTATGGTTCTTATTCTCTGTTGTGATCTATCTTTTCATACATTGTGAGCATATTTTCTTTTACTCTTTTAAACATAATTATAATGATTGCTTTAAATTTCTAGTTTCTTAATTCTAACATCTGGATCATCTCGTGTTTGTTCTATGTTGATCTTTTAGCTCTTGCTAATGGACCACAATTTCCTAATTCTTCATGGGTTGATTAACTTTGGATTGTATCTTGGATATTTTTAATGTTATCTTGTGGAGACCCTGGATTCTGATTTATTTCTCTGAAAAATATTGATTTTATTTTTTGGCAGATAGGTAATGTGATTAGATTCACACTCTAATCTCTGTCTGCTTCTTGGGTAGTAGATGAAATCTTATTTCAGGGTTTTGATCTTTATCAAATATATGTGGTTCAGGATTCAGTTGGGTTTGGGATAGTGTCTATAGAAATTGTGGCTCTCTCTGGCTTTCTCCTTCCCCCTTTACTTTCCAGTGGCTGTGTTTTTCCTGAGCTCTGCCCTACAGTTCTTCATACCAGAAAGGTTGTGGTTTTACTCTTGGTGTCTTAGTTTTGCTGTCTTAGTTACTTGGCAATTCTAGTTTGCACTAAGTCTAAAAGCTATAAAAATGAGTAACTCATCTTGTACCAACTTCTCTTTTGAATATGCCTGTGTTTACTTTTCAGTCTAATTATATAGTTATCTCTTTATGTTTTTTTTTTCCAGTTTAGAGTTGCTGTCTACAGGAAGATCAGAATCAATAACTTACTTAGCCATATCAGAAGGAGAAGAAATTATCTGGTTCAGTTTTTATTTTACTCTCAGCAGTTTGTCCTTAATGTCGAAATCTGTCCTAGAGGGCAGACTAGGCAGTTCAGTTTTGGGAGTATATAGGGACTAGATTTATCAGGCCCCTTCAGTCCTTCTTGCCAGAAGCCCCTCGCACCCACTTGCTATTACAGAGTATATAACTCTTCCCAGTTTCAGCTGCTGTTCTCAATTGTCCAATCATGCTTTCCAGTGAATACCCATTGGCTGTGTTTCCTTGTCAGTTCTTATTCCACCAGAGTTATTGGCTACTTTGGATTGGAATGTGTAATTATGGGGAGAAACTAAACCTTAAGCCTTGGCTGGTGCCCCCCATGAGTCTGATGAGGAAGGTAATACTTCCAGGGAGAAAACCTCTAGTGTTACAAATGGTAACTCAGCCTTTGCATTGTTTTCTTTTAGGAGAAGCTCCTCCAAGTTGTAGTCCTCTAGCTTTTGGGATACTGGTGTGTGGATGCAGGTAGGTAAAAACTCTTAAGGGCAGGCCAATCCACACACAGCTGTTACCTAGCAGCCATTATCCCAAGCAGTCCTGAGCTCAACCCTGAAGTTACCAAGCCACCCATGGTGGGCACTTGTATACCCCTTATATGCTTCCCAATGATAAGGGGAGAAAATGGAACATATTTTTTAAAATTTCCCCTTAACTCCTGTCCATTGTTCTTGTCCTTTCTTGGGCTATCTACCTCACCTAATACTACACTACTCAGCTCACTGACACATCTGCGCTTTTTTTTCCTAGAGGTTTCCTCACTGCTTTTATGTTATTTTGATAGAACCCTCAATTTCTGAATTCTATGAGACATATCTAGGGTTGAATTCTGGAGAGAGGTCCAGTTTGTAATTTTGCAACTTAATAAGAACTGGGATAAGTACCTCCTTATATTAAAAAAATGAAAATAGCTAAAATTCCGTAGGTATGTATTTGAAGACATTGGGATTTAACAATGAGATATTTCTCCTGAAGCTTAGAAGAACCTTGAGAATTTCAAACAATGAAGAATAATTGATCTTTAGCTTTGGTTGTCTCCTCAGTTAATGATATAGGCATAATATTACCACCTATAGCATTAATGTAAAATGCACCTTTATAGATATATGTTCTAATAGTACAGGAGACAATTTATATTTTCATAAAATGTCTCATCAGTAGTCTTGAAAGTAATGGATGGCTTTTCCTGTGACATTATTGAGCATATATAGGGCTGTGGTTGCAATATATTTTATCTAATAAAACTAATGATATCTGATTATTTTCCTTTCCTTATGGGCTTTGCTTATAGTCTTATGAGGGTAAATTATAATTTATAGCTTCCAAAGAGATTAGGATAATAGAAAGTTTGAATGAAAGAATCCATATCAAATTCTCTGGTTCTTAATTTTGCCTGAGTTATGAAAGCCTAATTAGATACAGACCAAATCCCTGCTTATTAGAAGCACTAGAAGTCTTATAAATGAGTCCTAATGTAGTTATGAAGGCCATTGCTTTCTACTCCATGTAGTCTTTTGCAAAAAGATATTGCATCATTTTAATAACATGTGTGTGTTCCATAAATATACTCATTCACATTGAGAAAACAACTCCAACCATTTACAATCCAGTAATTCTAATTGTTTAAGAAAATGGGTGCATGAGCCATTAGCCAGCTTCTTTCTTTCTTACATCTTCTCTCTCATTAGTACTTCATCCCCACCCCTATGCCTTTTGAAGCTATTCGTATCCTCCAGCACCATAGTATCCAGCCCAATTCCTTCTCTACGAAACAGAATTCTTTCCTTTCTTTTATTTTTCTCTTTTTCTAATACCAAGCCTGGAACCTTGTCTCTAGTAAATATTAGTTGAATGCATAAGAGTAAAGCAAACTGTGAAATGTTTACATTTTTGGAGACTGGTCACAAAGATGGTGTTTTCATATAGGCCTTTCTTATTTACTGCCAAGACCCAAACAAGCATACTAAGACAGACTGCTTGTCTGAGACTTACTGTGACTATTTCTATCAGGAACAGAAGGAACCATGAAGTGCAGCATTTACTGAGCCTCTGGTTGCTGGAATTAACTTGCTTGGGTTTACAGGAGTAGGGAAAGGTAATCTTGATTTGTGTGCTTGTCCAGGTCATGGCATGAGAATGGAGACAGACCTCTTCCATCAATCACATGTCACTTTTGCTCAACAGCATATGGATGGATAACAAATGTGTTTAGGTGATATTTTCAAGGAATAAAAGAGCGCTACTAGAACCTAAGGTGTTTATTTTCTTTCCTGTTTCATCAGAAACCCTTCAAATTTTGGAACCTTTTAAATTAGAAGTATTGTAGATGCATTTTCAGCTGCATTGACAAATGACTTATTCACCTCTACCCCCCTCCATTATATTCTTCATTTGAGGCAAACAAAATGCTCATTTACCTTTGCATCTTTAGATTAACTGCAAGTGAAACAATGTAAAATATCTCCCTGCTGTTGGAGTTTAAATTCTGAGGACATCATTTTTCATTTTGAAATGATGCTGACTTCAAGAAAGAATGACAGACCAAGAAGCAATTCTGGTCTTCTCTGTTTTGTGAAGCATCTCTTTCAGGAAATTAGCTTGAGGAATTTGGTTCCATTTCCCACAGCTGTAGGATAAAGATCACATGTAAATAATAATATCCTGTGTACTTGGGCTTTATTTACCTGTCTTTGTCGCTTTAGAAGGAGCTGTTAAGTGGGGTATTTCTCAGAGCTCATGGTTAGCATTCTAGAAATACTATAGAGTCCACTTAGAAGATGGTACCCCACACCACCAAGCTTGTGATTGTTGGCACACTCTTGATCATCACCCACTTCATGTTGACACATGATTTCAAATCACATGAGAAGTGTACCCTTAGTAAAGAATGAATCTGGTACCCTGAGAGTGTGCTTGTCATTGGGGGAGGCCTTTGCACTTCCCACTTGTGTTTTCCTGTAAAGCTGTTGTGGCTTTGAACCTAGGATAATTATGTTTGCTGAAATAGGAACACGGAGATCATTTTTGCTAAGTAAGTTGTTGTCCTGTTGATAGAACATTAACCTGGGCATCAGGAGACTTGGCCTGTAATCTCTAGCTGACTAGATCTTTGCTCTTGTGAAATGTTCTCAGTCTCTCTGGCCTCAGTTTTCATACTTTGAAATAATGGGATTATACAACATAATCTAAGTACCTTCCCAGTGCTAAATTTGCTCAGGTGACATAAAACACTAAACATGAAACAGGAAATCAGGAAACAGAAGCTCCCCATCCAGGCTCTGCTGCTCATTAACTGTGACTTGGGACAAGTCACTTAGCAACACAGCCTCGGGTCTCCATCTCTGGGGAGACTGATGTCTTTTCTACTTGCCTCACCTAGCAGATATGCTGGTCAGATAAGGAAACGCTTTCTCATTCATCACTTACTTACAGTTGTTCTGGACCACCAGTTTGATAGATGGCAAAGATGTAGAAGTTATTAAATTATCTGTTAATATTAATATTAGCTATGATTTAGTGAGCTCTTCTTACTATCTGCAGGAAGGTAAATACAATATCCAACTTAGTGTCCATTTTATAGATGAGAAAACTGAAGCTCAAAGAGGTTGAATAGCTTGCCCAGGACATGTAGCTAGGCAGAGCTGACACTGAGATTTGTACCACAGTTCAGTTCCTTAGGGTTTTTTTCATGTTTATTGATTTGAGACAGAGAGAGAGAGACAGAGAGAGAGAGAGAAACAAAGAGTTGTGATAGCGAAATATTGATTGCTTGCCTCCTGTACATACCCAAACCAAGGATCAAACCCACAACCTAAGTATGTGCCCTAACCAGGGATTAAACCTGCAACTTTTTGGTATACAAGATGATGTCCAAGCAACTGAGCTACCTGGCCAGGACTGTTCTTTATTTTAAAAGTTAAAAAAAATCTCACCTCCTGCCAAGGAGCATATGCTACTATTGTTTCTTTTCAGAGACATAGTGCCCAAATCCCATGAACTGGAAGCTGTGGGGTTGGGGATAGAGGTCAAGGAGGTGGCTGGCTTGACTGGGGCTAAGGACACACTCTCTTTTCTCTGGGAAGAGGACTGAAGGAATAGCCATCAGGATCCCTGTATTGAGTCATTTCCTGTACTACAGAGGCCATCTTCCTCAGGCAGAGCACTCACCTCCAAGTGGCATTGGCCTGAGGGGAAGCAATAGGCCTTCTCATAAGAATTACTCTGTCCCACCTTGTGGAGCTTACACTGAGCTGCTGAGTACAGATTGAGGCCACAGTAGTGATTAAGTTTAATGACTAAGCTGGATTTCTTGGAGCTCTGAGACTTTACCTGACCCTCCCTCAGGCCCAGTGCTAGTAAAAGCCTGTCATGGTGCATAAGCTGGTACTATCTGCACACAAACAGGCCCAGGAGAGGAAACCACAAGCTGTGCGTTGCTGGTATCTCCAAACAGGTTGACTAGGGCCTGTCACAGTCAGCATCTGACATGGGTTTGCTCTGCAGATCTACCTGATACATAGAAACAAATACAAAGAGATAGCCAAAAAGGGAAGACAAAGAAACAGGCCCCAAATGAAAGAACAAGAGTGTTCTCCAGAATAACTAAATGAAATGGAGGCAAGTAATTTATCAGATAGAGTTTAGAGTAATGATTATAAGGATACTTGACAGCATGAAAAAATATAAAAGCAATAAAAAGGACCAATCAGAAATAAAGAATGCAATATCTGAAATAAATAATTAACTAGAAGGAATAAATAGTGGGTTAGGTGAAGCAGATAATCAAATGAGTGATTTGGAATACAAGGTAGGAAAAAATGCCCAAGCAAAGCAGCAAAAATAAAAAAAATAATTAAAAAGAATGAAGAGAGCTTTAGAAAACTTTGGGACAACAAGAAGGATAACAGCATCCACATCATGGGAACACCAGAAGAAGGAAAGGGTGAGCAAGAAATCATGAATTTATTTGAAGAAATAATGACTGAAAAGTTCCCTAGTTTGGTCAAAGAAAAAGACGCACAAGTCCAGGAAGTGCAGTGTCCCAAAAAAGATAGACTCAAAGAAGCTCACAGCAAGACACCTCTTAATTAAAATTGCAAAGCTTAAAGAAAGGAGAGAAGCCCAAAAACCGCAAGAGAAGAGCAGGTATTTACCTACAAGGGAGCTCCAAATAGACTGTCACCTAATCTCAGCAGAAACATTTCAGGCCAGAAGAAGGGATTGGCATGAAATATTCAATGTGATGAAAAGCAAGGACCTACAACCAAGGCTATTTTACCCAGCAAAACTATCGTTTAAAGCTGAAGGAGAAATCAAAAGCCTCCCAGGCAAGGAACAGCTAAAGTTTCTAATACCAAACAGTACTGCAACAAATGTTAAATGGCTTAATTTAAGGAGAAGAAGAAATAAAAGAAAAATGAACACAGAGGAAAATAGTTTAAAAATAAAATGACATAAAATACATATCTAACAATAATCACCTTAAAGGTAAATGGCTTAACTGCTACATACAAAAGACATAGGGTAGCTGAATAGATAAGAAACCAAGACCCATATACATGCTGTCTCCAAGGCAACAACCTCAGAATGAAAGATACACATAGGCTAAAAGTGAAGGGAATGGAAAAGCATATTTCATGCAAACAGAAAGGAAAAACAGCTGGGTTAGCAATGCTTATATCCAATGAAATAGACTTTAAAACCAAGGCTATATTAAGAGACACAGAAGGACACTACATAATGATAAGTGGAATAATCCAACAAGAGGATATATACTTAGTAAATATTTATGCACCCAACACAGGAGCACATAAATATGAAATCAAATCTTGCTGGACATAAAGGGAGAGATCAACATAAATAGTCAGAGTCAGGGATTTTAACACCCATTGAGAGTGATGGATAGATATTCCAGAGAGAAAATCAACAAGGAGGCAAAAGCCTTAAATGACACACTAGATGAAATGGATTTACTTGATATTTTCAGAGCATATAACCCCAGAACAGCAGAATATACATATTTTACAAGTGCACATGGAACATTTTCTAGGAGACACCACATGTTAGGACAAAAAAAAACAAGTCTCAACAAGTTTAAGAAGATTGAAATCATATCAAGCATTTTGTCTGACAACATTGCTATGAAACTAGAAAACACCCACAGAAAGAACACTGAAAAGTACACAATGATGCAGAAGCTAAATATATTATTAATAAGATCAAGGAAGGAATCAAAAGATATCTTGAAACAAATGAAATGAGGATACAACAATCCAAAATCTGTGGCACACTGGGAAAGCAATCCAAAGAGGGAAATTCATAGCATTAAAGGTCTATCTCAAAAGAGAGAGAGAGAGAGAGAGAGAGAGAGAGAAACTCAAATAAACAATTTAACTTTATACATAAAGGAACTTGAAAAAGAGCAAACAAAAAAGCTTAAAAAGAGTAGAAGGAAGGAAATAATAAAGATCAGAGTAGAAATAAATGAAATAGAGCCAAAAATTGATACAAATGATTAATGAATCCAAGAGCTGGTTCTTTGAAAAGAAAAACAAAATTGGTAAACCTTTAAGAGACTCAGCAGGGGTTAGGCAAGGCAGGGGAGAGCAATGGGTGGAAAAATTGGGACAACTATAATAGAACAACAATTAAATTTTTTTCATTTAAGAAAAAGAGACCCATCAAGATAAAAATAGGGAAGACCCAAATAAATAAAATAAGAAATGAAAGAGGAGAAATAACAACTGACACCAAAGAAATACAAAGGATTGTAACAAAATAGTATGGACAGCTATATGACAAAAAAAAAAAAACTGGACAACCTGGGCGAAATGGATAAATTCCTTGAAACATACAATCTTCTAAAATTAAACCAAGAAGAATCAGAGAATCTGAATAGACAAATTACACCTAGTGAAACTGAAGCGGTAATCAAAAAACTCCCAACAAACAAAAGCTCCGAACTGGATGGCTTCACAGGTGAATTTTACCAAACATTCCAGAGGAACTAAAACCTCGTCTACTCAAACTATTCAAAAAAATTCAAGAGGTGGGAAGGCTCCCAAACTCACTTCACAAAGCCAGCATTATTCTAACTCCAAAACCAATAAAGACCTTACAAAAAAGGAAAGAAAAAAAGAAAATTACAGACCAATATCCCTGATGAATATAGATGCTAAAACCCTCAATAAAATATTATCAAACAATACAGCAATGCATCAAAAAGATCATTTACCATGATCAAGTGGGATTTTTTCTGGAAATGCAAGGTTGGTACAACATTCACAAATCAATAAATGTGACTCACCACATTAAAAAAAAAAAGAAGGATAAAACCATATGATCATATTAATAGATCTAGAGAAAGCATTGATTAAATCCAGCACAAATTTATGACAACAACTCTCAGCAAACTGGGAATAGAGGGAACATACCTAAACATAATAAAGGGCATATATAACAAACCCACTGCCAGCATCATACTTGATGGGGAAAAAATACAAGTATTCCCCTTAACACTGGGAATGAGACAGGGATGTCCACTTTCACCTCTTTTATTCAACATAGTGGTGGAAGTCCTAGCCATAGCAATCAGACAAGAAGAAGAAATAAGAGGCATCCAAATTGGAAAGGAAGAAGTAAAAAGGTCATTAATTGCATATGACACGATACTGTGTTTACAGAACCCTAAAGATTTCAGGCATTTTTGAAGATGGTGGTGATATAGGTGGGAGCTGAACCTACTTGCTCATGCACCCAATTGGAACACCTAGCTGATCTTTTGAGGAACACAGTAAACAGTCAACAGAATCCCAGCTCATATGAGGCTTGGAAGCCAAAGATTGCAGAGGATGTTTAAAAACAGATGGTGAGGAGATTTTGTAGGCAAACAGGAAGGTCCCTGTGCCAGGGACTGCAGCTGCTGCAGGAGCTTTGGAGGAGAGCTGGATCAGTGACTATAACTTGGCAACTCCCTCCTCTGCCAGAACAGTGAAGTCACAGACCCATGTCAGGAGAGACCTGGACGCTTGAAGTCGCTGTGGGGACAGACGCAGTGGGAGACACACAGCAGGCAGTGTTCCCCAGCCAGGATGGTTGTCACTGCCTGGGACAGTCCTAGAGAAATTGGGGAGCCAGGTGACACCTGGAGATGGGAGAAGAGTTGGGTCACAACTGACCGTGACCCTGATAATCCCAGACTGGTCAGAGTTGGGCTGTGCGAAAGGCAGGGTGCTTGTTGGGAATGGCTGGCAGCAACCAAGGGGGACTTGCTCAAAAAAGGGTCTCAGCCACCATGCAAGGGCCTCCCATGTACAGTGGTCAGGCCAGCAAAGAGGGAGGAAGAGGGGTGCAATTTTCTCCAAATTGAGGTGCCTTACAGATCGATCAGAGGGGGACAGCAGGGGCTCAGAGAGGTAGCTGTCCCCAGAGACACTTAATTTAACAGGGGAACTAAATTGCCCTCAAAGGACTTTGCTCACATGCAGTGCCCAGGCCAACAAAGGGGAGGAGGTGGGTGTGAGTTGCTCACACTTGGTACACCTCATGGACTAATCAAAGGGTTGCACAATGAGGTGGATTAAATGTGACAGTTTGGCACATATTGACAATGTAGGTGGTGCAGCACTTTGAGGGCTTAGGCTGGAGGCTGGGGATCTCTGAATATTGTAGCCCAGACCTAGTCCCCATCCTTGCAGAACCACTGGAAAGGAAAAAAACAGAGCCACCCCACCCACCTACCACATCCAGGAAGACCAGCAGAACCAGCTTGGTGAGTTCACAGTCAGCAGTAGCCTTTTTTTTTCTTTCTTTTTTTTTTGGTGGGGGCAAGTATAAGACAATAAGACCTGGAGCTGTGAAAAGACCAAAGACAGATCCAGAGAGAGATCAGAAGGCTAACACCAACAACTGAGACAAATTTCACTTTGCTGCCCTTCAGAACTTGCATTATTTTTTGTTGTTGTTGTTATTTTTATTGTTTTATTTACTTATCTTCTTTCCATTTAGTGTTCTTTGTCTTGTTTGTTTCATTTCGTTGTTTCACTGGTTTTCTTTGTTCTTACTTTCATATTGCATTTTAATTATTATTCTTTCACTTTACTCATATTCCAGTAACACACAACTCTTGGTCTTATACTTCTTATTCTTGCTATTCGGGCTATATATTTCTTGTCATATTATTGTTTCTTCCAATCCCACACAGCATCCTCCCTGGTCTGGGGCAATTTTGCTATCATCCTGGGCTTTATTACTGTTCTGGTTAACTTTATTCTCTTGTACGCTATGCCAATTTTCTATCCCTTACTCACAATATATCTCACCATCTAACCTCACATAAGCACTCTGCTTTCTGGAGTCAGCTCACATTCTTTTTCCCCCTATAATAAAAGTTCTATCTCTTTTTCACATTTTATAAAAATTGGCTAGTTGGGTGAAATATCACAGTTATTACTGTACTTCTCTAAAGGATATCCCATCTGTTCTCTACTTGTTGGTACTTTAAAACCCATAGAATACGCTCCCACTGTCTTAATCCATTTCTCCTTTGTCCTGACACTGATCACATACAAGATTAGGTGGGTTTAGTAAATACCAGTAAACCAGCTAGAGGAGAAAATCCACCAACAAAGGAGCCACCAAAAGGTAAAACCCAAGAACAACAAGAGGGCCCACACAAACAAAGTTAAGGGCAACCTGAGAGCATCCAGACAAGGAAATCAAAGAGACCACACCACTGAGTCCCGCAGAACTCCTACCACAGAAGTTCACCCTATGAAGACAGCTGGCAAAGCATAGCATCAGGAACCACAGAAACAAACAAAAAGAGTCACCAAAAATGCAGAGACAAAGAAACAACCTGCAATCAAAAGGAATGGAAGACTCCCATTAAAAGAGATAAATGAGATAGAGGCAAGCAAACTAACAGATATAGAATTCAAAAGAATGGTTACAAGGATGTTCAAGGAACTCACAGACAACTACCAGGAACTGGTGAGAACTATAACACCATGAAAAAGAAAATAGAAACTATAAACAAGAATCAGAAAAAAAGAATAATACAATTTCTGGAATAAAAAGCACAAAGAAGGAATTACAAGCAGGCTGGATGAAGCAGAGGACCAAATTAGTGAGCTGGAAGAAAAGGCAGAAGGAAATACCCAGGTAGAGAAGCTGAACAAAAAAAGACTCAAGAATATGAAGATAGCTTGAGGGACCTGCAAGGCAACAAGAAATGCAGCAGCATTCGAATCATAGGAATACCAGCAGGAGAAGGGAAGGAGCAAGAAATAGAAGCCCTGCTTGAAAATATAATGACAAAGTTTCCTGAACTTAGAAAGGGGGAAAAACCAACCATGTTCAGGAAGCACAGAGGGTTCTAATCAAGATGAACTAAAAGAGGCCTAGTCCAAGACATATCATAATTAAAATTCCAAGTTTTAAAGACAAAGAGAGAATCTTAAAAACAGCAAGGGAGAAACAAGAAGTAACACACCAAGGAGCTCCAATAAGGTTAGCAGCTGATTTCTCAAGAGAAGCACTATAAGCCAGAAGGGAATGGCATGAAATATTCCAAGTAATGAAAAGCAAAGGCTTCCAACAAGGACTACTCTACCTAGGAAGGCTCTCGATTAAAGTGGAAGATGAAATAATGAGTTTCCAGGCAAAAGAAGGTTGAAAGAATACACATCTACCAAACCAGCACTGCAAGAGATGCGAAAGAGGCTGCTTTAAGAAGAGGAAGAAAAAAAATGACAGAGAGGGGAACACAGGTACAAAGGGGGGGAAATGAATAAGTACCTATCAATAATAATGTAAATGTTAATGGATTAAATGTTCCAGTCAATGGCCACAGGGTAACTGAATGGATAAGAAAACATGACCCATACATATGATGCCTACAGAAACCAACCTAAGAAAATAAGACCTACACAGACTGAAAGTGAAAGGTTGGGGAAAAATTTTCCAAACTAATGGACAAGAAAAATAAGCTGGGGTAGCAGTACATATAGCAGACATATTGACTTTAAAACAAATGCCATAAAAAGAGACACTGAAGGACACTTCATACTACTCAAGGGGAGAATCCATTGAGAAGACATAAACATTGGAAACATGTGCACACAACATAGGAGCACCCAAATATATAAGGAAAATCTTGGAAGACTTCAAGAAAAATACAGACAACAGCACACCTCACTGTCAACAATAGATAGATCTTCCAAACAAAATATTAACAAGGATATTGCAGCATAAAACAATACCCTAGATGAAATGGAGTTAACTGATATAAATAGAATCTTTCACCCCAAACAAACAAAATACACATTATTTTCAAATGCACCTGGAACATTTTCAAAGAATAACCACATGGTAGGACACAAAACAAGCCTCAACAAATTCAACAGAATTGAAATCATAACAAGGGCTCAGACCCTTCAGACCACAAGGGCTTGAAACTAGAAACCAACCTCAAGGAAAAAACTCAAAAACATTCAAATTCATAGAGATTGAATAATACACTATTAAAGAATGAATGGGTTAATAATGAGAGCAAGGAAGAAATCAAATAGTTTCTGGAAACAAATGAAAATGAAGACACAACAGCCCCAAACTTATGGGACACAGCAAAGGCAGTCCTCAGAGGGGATTTCATTGTGATACAGGCCCACTTAAAAAAGATAGAAACACTTCAAATAAACAACTTATCTTTACAGCTACAAGAAATGGAGGAACAATAACAAACAATGCTAAAAGTGAGTAGGAGGGAAAAAAAATGATCATGATCAGAGCAGAATGAAATGACATGGAGACTAAAAGAACAATCAAAAGGATCAATAAGTCCAGGAGATGGTTCTTTGAAAAGATAAACAAAATTGACATGCCTTTAACCAGATGCATCAAGAAAGAAAGAGAGGTGACCCAAATAAACAAAATCAGAAATGAAAGGGGCAAAATTATAACTGACATCATAGAAATACAAAGGAATACATAAGAAATTACTGTGAACAATTATATGCCAACAAGTTTGACAACCAGGGCAAAATGGACAAATTTCTAGAAATATATAATCCTCCAAGACCAACTCAAGAAGAAGCAGAAATCCTGACTAGGCTGATACGAGCTAGTGAAATTGGAGCAGTAATAAAAAAGTGAATCCATATGGCACAAAAAAGCCTCAGCTGGAAGGATTCACAGGAGAATTTTATGAAAAATTTAAAGAGCTAACCCGAATTCTTTTCAAACTATTCCAAAAATTCCAAGAATAAGGAAAACTCCCAAACACCCCTACAAGACCCACATCATTGTAATTCCAAAACCAGATAAAGACACAACAAAGAAAAAAAATACAAGCCAATATCAGTGATGAACATTGATGCTAAAATCCTCAACAAAATATTGGCAAACTGGGTCCAGTAAAACATTAAAAAGATCATACACCATGATCAAGTGGGATTCATCCCAGTCATGCAAGGATGGTACAATACACACAAATCAATAAATGTAATATATTACATGAACAATATAAAAGACAAAAACCACATGATCATATCAAGGTACTGAGGAAGGATTTGATAAAGTACAGTACCCATTTATGATAAAGACACTCAGAAAAGTGGGGATAGATGGAACATACTTCAACATAATAAAGGCCATTTATGAGAAACCTACAGCCAACATCATACTCAATAGGAAAAAACTAAAAGTTTTCCCACTAAGATCGGGCACAAGGCAAGGCTGTCTGTTTCACCACTTCTACCTAAGGTATGCCACTCATCTCAGGCAGAGAGCAACCCTGCCACTTTTCACAGATAGTTGTTATCTGTGTACTTTTTGGGTTCTGGTCCTGTAGGCTGGGGATCCCCACTTACGGTTTAGACCCCACTCTTATCAGGGAGATCCAACTGGCCACCTAGATTTCCCTCTGGCACTGCCACCTGAGGGCCAGCTTTATATTTTTTTACTTTAAATAATTTCAGCTTTTCATTACAGTTGACATACAATATTCTATAAATTTCAGGTATACAGCCCAGTGATTAGACATTATGTAACTTAATGATCATCTCAGTACATCTCATCAATCTGACACCATAGAAAATTATTACAATATTGTTTATTATATTACCTATGCCATACTTTACATCTGTAATTATTCTGTAACCACCAATTTGTACTTAATCCCCTTACGTTTTTCACCCTTTCCTTCAATCCCCCTCCCATCTAGCAATCACCTAAATGTTCTCTTTATATATGAGTTTGTTTCTGTTCTGCTTGTTCATTTTTGTTTTTTAGTTCAAGTGTTGATATATATGTATTTGTTGCATTTTTATTATTTATATTTTTATCTTTTTTTTCTTCTTGTTAAAGAAGATCCTTTAACATTTCATGTAATACTAACTGGGTGGTGACAAATTCTTTTAGCTTTTTCTTATCTGGGAAGTTCTTTATATGTCCTTCAATTCTAAATGTCAGTTTTGCTGGGTAGAGTCATTTTACTTATAGTCCCTTGCTTTTCACCACTTTGTATATTCTTGCCAATTTCATCTGGCCTGCAAAGTTTCTTTTGAGAAATCAGCTGACAGTCTTTTGGGAGCTCCCTTGTAGTTAACTAACTGATTTTCTCTTGCTGCTTTTAAGGTTCTCTCTTTGGTTTTTAACTTTTAGCATTTTAATTATATTGTGTCTTGGTATGAGCTTCTTTTGGGTTCATCTTGTTTAACTCTGTTCTCTATTCTTCCTGAACTTTTATGTCTATTTCCTTCACCAAGTTAGGGAAGCTTTCTGTCATGATTTTTTCACATAGATTTTCAACTCCTTACTCTCTCTCTTCTCCTTCTAGTACCCTCATGATGTGAATATTGGTATATTTGAATTTGATGAGGGGCTCCTTATACAATAATCTCTTTTTTCAGTTATTTTTTTTTCTTTTCCTCTTCCAATTGGTTGTTTTCTGCTTCCTTATCTTCCAAACCTCTGATTGAGTAATCTGCTTCATCTTCTTTCCTGTTGATTCACTACCCTTCTTTTCAGTTAATGTAGCCTTCATTTCTGACTGGTTCCTTTTTACGTTTCCTAGTTTTGTTTTTATGTTTCCTATTTCTTTGTTGAAGTTCCCATTAAGTTCATCTACTCTTCCCTAAGTTCTTTGAGCATCCTTATAACCAGTGGTTTGAACTCTGCATCTAATGGATTCCTTGTCTCCATTTTGTTTAGTTCTTTTTCTGGAGTTTTGTTCTGTTCTTTCATTTAGTATACATTTCTTTGTCTCATTTTGGTAGCCTCCCTGTGATTGTTTCTATGTATTAGTTAGAGATGCTATATCTCTTTGACTTGTTAGAGTGTACTGATGTCACGGTTGTCCTGTAGGATCTGGTGGCACAACCTCCCATTCACCTGAGCTGGGAACTCCAGGTGTGCCCTCTGTGTGGGCTGAGTACACCCTCCTGTTTTTGAGCCTCGATTGTTGTTGGCACATCAATGGAAGAGATTTACCCCCAGGCTGATTAGATGTAAGAACTTCTGTGACCACTGTGGAGGATCAGCTATTCAGGGGCTCACCACACAGAGCAGAACTTATCAGAGGGGCTCTAGTGCTTGTGAGTCTTCTCTTTGAGTGTGTTGCTGAAGCTGCCCACTAGGTGTGCTGTCTCTGAGGCCTCCTGGGAACTGCAGGCCAAGGTTAGCTGCAACCTGTGTTCTGCCCAGGGCAACCCAGCATGAGCTATAAAAAGATGTGCAGATGATTGTTATTTGTGCTGAGCTTGGAGGTGCCCAGGAGAGACCAAGGTGTGAACTAAGGATGGCTGCCGCTAATGCCAGGCGTAGGGCCACTTTGTGGGAGATTCAGAGCATGCTGAGGCCAGATGCTGTTTGTTTGACAGATTTTAGATAAGTCCAAAGCATGAGCCAAGACAGGTCATTTGTATGGAAAAGCCACTGGGCACAACTTGGGTCAGGCCTACAAGATGGTTGGGGCAGGGTCTCGGAGCAGGGAAAACTGTGAGCCAGGGTGATGGAGACTCAAATACGGCTCCCATCTACTGGCTTTGTGGGGCAGGGATCAGAAAAGGAACAATGGCTTCTGTCTGGGAGAAAGCTGCCCCTCCACCTCTCTCCTTGATGCCAGACAATTCAGCTCCTTTCCATATGTTCCTTGTGTCTTTCAATCTGCTGCCCCCATGCTGGAGCTCAGAGCAAGTGGGTCTGAGTAGGCCCATGTACAGGCTTTTTTAGAGGAATGTCTGGAATTCTAGAAGCCATGCATCTTATCCAGTGACATCCCCTGCTTGTTTTTACAGCCAGAAATTAAGGGGACTTCTATCCTGGCACTGGAAACCTAGGCTGGGGATTCTGCTGTGGGGTTCAGACCCTTCACTACTCATAGGGAACCTCCTGCTCAGTGTCTCTGTCCCTCCTTCCAGTCTATATGTGGCTTATTCTTTACATGTTTAGTTGTAAGACTTCTGTTCAGTTAGATTTCATGTGGTTCTGAATTATGATTGTTCTGTAGATTATTTGTAATTTGATGTGGTTGTGAGAGGATGTGAGTACCACTTTTACCTATGATACCATCTTGACTGGAAGCCAAGACCCCCACTTTAAATCTAAATACACATATAGCTTAAAAGAAAAATAAACAAACATTAATGAAAAGGAAGCTGGAGTAGCTATTTATCATTAGGCAAAGTAGATTTTGGTACAAGAAATATTACCGGGGATACAGAGGAATAGTTCATAATAATAAAGAGGTTAATTTATCAAGAGAATATAAGAATCCTAAATGTGTATGCACCTAATAGGCAAGCTTCAAATATGTGAAGTAAAAACTGAAAGAACTATAAGGAGAAATAATCAAGTCCACAATTACAGTTGGAATTTCAACACTACTCTCTCAGTCATTGATAGAACAAATAGAAAGAAAATCAGTAAAGAAACGGAAAACTGAAATTATAGTACCGACAAATTAAACTAACTTCTATAGAACATTCTAAGCAATGAGGGCAGAATATACATAATTTTCAGGTGTACTCAGAACATTCAAAAAGAAAAACCATAATCTGGGCCATAAAAAAGTTTCCATAAACTTAAGAGAATTTAAACCATGTAAAGGATATTCTCTGGCTGACAAGCAATGAAATAAGAAATTAAGAACAAACAAATATCTGGGAAATTCCCTATATGTTTTTAATGGCAATTTTAAAGATATAATTCACATATCATACAATTCACCCATTATAATGTACAATTTGATGGGTTTTAGCATATTCACAGATAAATGCAATGATCACCATAGTCAATTTTTAAATATTTTATCACTTCAAGAAGAAATTCTGTGTCCTTTAGCTATCATCTCTCTGCTTCTCCACCCCTCCCAGACCTAAGCAACCAATAATCTACTTTCTGTCTCTATAGATTTCTCTACTCTGAACTTTCATATGAATGGAATCATGTGGTGTATAGGATTTAGTGATGTGTTTCTACCCTTTGGCATAATATTTTCAAGTTTCATCCATATTGCAGCATGTATCAGGACTTCATTCCTTTTTATGGCCAAATAATATTCATTATATAGATATATCATGTTTTGTTAATTCATTTATCCATTGATGGTTATATGAATTACTCTCCCTTTTGGCTATAATGAATAATGCAGCTATAATTATTCATGTACAAGTTTCTGTGTGGATATGTATTTTAATTTTTATTGAATATACAGGGTTTGGCAAAAGTAGATTTACAGTTGTTTGTATGGAAAATAATACAGTAATTAATAAATAAGAATATAAGAATAAACTGTTTTGTGTACTTACAACTGTAAATCTACTTTTCTCACTCATATACAAAAGATTAGAATTAGCTGGGTTGTATTGTAACTCTTTATTTATTTCTTTGAAGAACTGCTTGATTGTTTTTCCAAAGCAGGTGCACCATTTTATGTTCCCAGCAACTGAGGGTTCTGATTTCCCTACATCCTCCCTAACACAAGTCGCTCTCTGACTTTTTTTATCCTAGTCATCCTAGTGGGTGTGAAGTCATATCTCATTGTGGTTTTGATTTACATTACTCTGTTGACTAACGATGTTGCACAGAATTTCGTGTGCTTATTGGTCATTTGTATATCATCTTTGAAACAAGGTCTGTTCAGATCCTTTGCTCATTTTTAATATGGTTGCTTTTATTTTTATTGTTGAGGTGGTAAGAGTTCTTTGTATCTTATAGATACAAGCCCCTTGTCAGGTGTATGATTCATAAATATTTTCTTTCATTCGGTGGGTCATCTTTTCGTTTTCTTGATGATATCAATATATAGGTATTAAACCACACATTTTGAAATAGCCTGTGGGTCAAAAAACAAATTTTGAAAGAAATTAGAAAATATCTAGAACTAAATGAAGATGAAACACAGCATTATAAACTTTATAGGGTCCAAGGCCTCTGTCAAGATGGAAGCATAGGTAAACATGCCTCATCTCCTCCCACAACTACAGCAAAAATTACAACTAGACTATAAAATGACTTTCACCCATAAATGTCAGAAAATCGAGCTTTATGGAAGTCCAACAACCAAGGATTTAAAGAAGCCACATTCATCCAGATGGGTAGGAGGGGTGGAGATGCACAGATGCATGGAGAGGAGTGAACAGGTGGAGAGGCATGGAGACTTAGAATGGGTCGTCTCACATCCACATGTGGTAGATAAAAATTGGGATGGATACCTTGGAAGCAAGGGATCCCAGCCCCAGTCCAGACCACCCAGCCCAAGGTTCCAATGCCAGGAAGATAAGTCCTCATAACAGCTGGCTATAAAAACCAGTGAGGTTGGGGCAACAGAAGAAACTGCAGTATTCCCAGGAGACCCCTGTGAAAGGGCCGGCAACAAACATAGGACTTACGCAGACTCACTCCCTCTGGGCTCCAGCACCAGGGCAATAGCTGGAAGGTCACCAGTGGCATATGGTGAGATATTGAAATAACTGACAACAAGGTGAGTGCAGAGAGACAGTTTCTTCCCAGGCAAAACTCCAGAGTCCAGGTAGCAGCATTATCTCTCTCTCTGAGCCTTCTGTGAAACAGAGCCACAGACTGGTGACTTGGGTTGCCCTGCCCTGCGAATTATCTAATGCTCTGCCCCATCCAACTTACCAGTGTGCTTTTCTACAATAGACCACACTACTAAGATGGAAAGTCAAAGCAGCTCTACCTAATAGACAGAAACAAACACAGGGAGGCTGCCAAAATGAGAAGACAAGAAATACGATCCAAATGAAATAACAAAACAGAACTCCAGGAAAAGAACTAAACGAAATGTAGATAAGCAAACTATCAAATGCAGAGCTCAAAACACTGGTTATCAAGATGCTCAAGGATCTCACTGAGTACTTCAACAGCATAATAAAGACCCAGAATAAATGGAGGTTACATTAAGTGAAGTAAAGAAAAATCTACAAGAAGCAACTGTGCAAGGGATGAAGCCAAGAATCAAATCAATGATTTGGAATGTAAGGAAGAAGAAAAGCATTCAATCAGAACAACAAGAAGAAAAAAGAATTCCAAAAAATGAGGTTGGGCTAAGGAGCCTCTGGGACATCTCTGAACATACCCACATTGGAATTATAGGGGTGCCAGAAGGAGAAGAGAAAGAGCAACAAATTGAAAACTTACTTGAAAAAATAATGAAAGAAAAGCTTCCTAATTTGGTGAAGGAAATACACATACAAGTCCAGGAAGCACAGAGAATCCCAGTCAAGATGGACCCAAAGAGGACCACAATAAGACATATCATAATTAAAATGTCAAAGATTAAATATAAAGAGAGAATCTTAAAAGCAGCAAGAGAAAAGCAAATAGTTTTATACAAAGGATTTCCCACAAGACTATCAGCTGATTTCTCAAAAGAAACTTTGCAGGTTAGAAGGGATTGACAAGAAGTATTCAAAGTATTGAAAAGCAGGGACCTACATCCTAGATTACTCTATCCAGCAAAGCTATCATTTAAGATTGAAGGGCAGATAAAGTGCTTCCCAGACAAGGTAAAGCTAAAGGAATTCATCTTTGCAAAGCCATTATTATATGAAATGTTAAAGGGTCTTCTTTAAGAAAAGGAAAAAGTTCAAAACTATGAACATTAAAATGGCAATAAATTTACAAATATCAACAATTGAATCTAAAAAACAAACTAAGCAAACAAGCAGAACAGTAACAGGATCATAGATATGGAGCTCATTTGGAAGGTTACCAGTTGGGAGGGGGAAGGGGGATAATGGGAGAAAAGGTGCAGGAATTAAAAGTACAAATTGGTATGTACAAAATAGACAGGAAGAGGTTAAGAATAGTATAGGAAATGGAGTAGTCAAAGAACTTATATGTACGACCTAGAGACATGAACTAAGGAGGGGAATTGCAGAAGTGAATGGGGATATTAGGCAGAGGTGGCAAAAAGAGAAAAATTGAGGACAACTTTAATAGCATAATCAATAAAATATATTTTTAAAAGAAAACAAAAAAATAAAATTTATAGGGTGCAGCTAAAACAATGCTTATAGATAATTGTTTAATATTCAAAGCTTAATTTAGAAAACAAGACAGGTTTAAAGCAAATTATTTAAGCTTCAACTTCAAGCAATTGTTTAAGCAATTTTTTACTAGGCATTGTCAGATTGGTCTCCAAAGTAGTTATGCCAGTTTGTGCTCCTAGCAGCATTGTGCATTCATATCATTAACATTCCTGATATGTTAACCTTTAATATTTTGTCAAATTGATTAATATGAAATTCATCTTCCTTTAGTTTGTATTTCCCTGATTACTAAGGATTTGACTAACTTTTCATATCTTTAATGGCCTTTCAGTTCTCATCCTCTATGTAGTACCTGTTCACACTTTTGCCCACTTTAATTGGGTTGTCTGTCTTTTACTTTTCAATCTGAGGAATTTTAAAAATATTATAAATGGGAATTCTTTCTAGTTATAACTATTGAAAATATCTTCTCCTAACTTACACCATACAAAAAAATGAACTCAAGATGGATAAAAGACTAAAATATAAGTCATGACAACATAAAAGTCCTAGAGAAGAACATAGGCAGGAAAATTTCAGATATTCCACACAGCAATATTTTCACTGATATATCCTCTAGAGCAAGGGATATAAAGGAAAGAATAAACAGGTGGGACTATATCAAATTAAAAAGCTTCTGCACAGCTAAAGAAAACATCAGCAAAATGAAAAGGGAACCAATCATATGGGAAAATATATTTGCCAATGATACAGGAGACAAGGGTTTGATCTCCAAAATATGTAAAGAACTCACACAATCCACACCAGGAAGACAAACAATCCAATTTAAAAAAATGGGCAAAGGACCTAAACAGACACTTCTCCAAAGAGGACATACAGAGGGCCCAGAGACATATGGAAGGATGCTCAGCATCACTACCATCAGAGAGATGCAAATTAAAATGTCAGTGAGATACCACCTCACACCAGTCGGAATGTCCATCAGAAACAAATCAACAAACAACAAGTGCTGGTGAGGATGTGGAGAAAAGGGAACCCTAGTGCACTGTTGGTGGGAATGCAGACTGGTGCAGCCACTGTGCAAAACAGGATGGAATTTCCTCAAAAAACTAAAAATGGAACTGCCTTTTGACCCAGCAATTCCACTCTTGGGATTATACCCTAAGAATCATGAAAAACCATTTCAAAGGAACCTATGCACCCCAATGTTCATAGCAGCATTATTTACAATAGCTAAGGTCTGGAAACAGCCTAAGTGCCTATCAGTAAATGAGTGTGTCAAAAAACTGTGGTACATTTACATCCTGGAATACTATGCAGCAGAAGGAAAAAAGGAACTCCTACCCTTCATGACAGCATGGATGGAACTGAAGAGTATTATGCTAAGTGAAATAAGTCAGGTGTTGATAGACAAACACCATATGATCTTACCTCTAAGTGGAACCTAATCAATGAAACAAGCAAGCGAGCCAAATAGAGACAGAGACATGGAAATAAAGACAGAGACACGGAAATAAAGAACAAACTGACAGTGACTGGAGGGGCTGGGGGATGGGTTAACTGGAGAAAGAAGAGGAAGGGTCAAGTCAAGGAACATGTATAAAGGACCCATGGACAAAGACAAGGTGGGGGTAGGATTGATTGTGGGAAGTGGAGTGGGTAGGGCAGAGGAGAGTAATAGGGGAAAAATGGGGACAATTGTAATTGAATACAATAAAAAAGACTAAAAAACAGAAAATATATTCTCCTAGTCTTAGCTTTCTTTGAACTTCATGTTGTGTTTGTTATATAAATGTTTTAAATAAAATAAGTCCATTTTATTAATATTTTAAAAGTATGGCTTGTGTTTTTTTTTCCCTTAATGGATCCTAACTTATCACAAATATAGTCTATATTTTCTTTTAAAATTTTTAATGTTTTACTTTTATGTGTTGATTTATAATTTACTGTGAACTTATTTTTGTATAGGGATTTACTTTTTCACATGGCTATCAAATTATCTAAGCACCATTTATTAAATAGTCTATCCTTCCCCTACCTCTCTGCTGTTCTACCATTGTCGTATATTGTTTCTCTACGTTTATGGATCACATTCTGAGCTTGCTGTTCTGTTTCACTAGTCTGCTCTATTTTGTCTTTATGCTTATACCACATGGTTTTATTACTCTAAGCTTATAATAAATATTGTTATCTGGTATCATGAGCTCCCTGCTCATTCTTTCATTCTTCTTCATGAGTGTTTTGGCTTTTGGTCCATTGTTCTGCCATAGAAATTTTATGGTCAATTTGCCAAGTTTGATGAAAAAAAAATCTGTTAGGATTTTTATTGGAATTGAAATGAATTTATACATTATTTTTGGAAGAATTGCTATTTTTGTAATATCAAGTCTTCTTTCTCATAAAAATGTGGGTGTTGTTTCTTTTTCTTTTTTATTTGAGTGATGACTTGAACTACCTGAAAGTAGTCCCACCTCCAGGGATCAGCTGAACAAAGGCCAGAGATGATAATACTTATGGTGAAGTACCCTGAACTGTGTGTAGAATTTAGTCTGAGTGCTATGTTCTGTAATTGTCAATTGTGCAAAAAAACAACCCAGTGGTTTTTTTATACTGTGTTCTTTTGTGTTTTTTATTGCCATATTTGTTTGTTTGCTCCAGGTCCTAGGTACTCAAGGTCTTTGCACAAAAATCTACGCTGGAAAGAACTTGAGAGTCTAGAGTTCCACTTCGTGGTATAAAGGCCACATCCTCTGCCTTTAGTGGGCAAATCATAGGAATTAATGCAGTTGGTCTAGATTGAAAGGGAGCATTTTGAAGTGTTTCGATGACCATAGAATGACAACCACCCTGTAAGTTTCTAGGGGTTTTTTTCTCATTTCATATGGTTCTGGGGCTATTGTTGAGATATATAAGCATATCACTGTAGACCATGGGTACATGAGGCCTATATATAAGCATTTCTAAGTATTTAGGTACATGACCAAATTGTTCAGTGTTCATCAACATGGTCAGTGCAGTATTTTAGCCAAGGTTTCAGAGTATAGTAGGCATTTGCCTTTTTTGTCTGTTAGAGAACAGAAGCTTTCCAGCCCTGCAATACTTCCTTCTATATCTGGACACTTAGCTTTATTTCTTTTTTAATTAATAGGCTTTATTTTTAGAGCAGTTTTAGGTTTACAGAAAAAGTAAGCAGAAAATATAGAGAGTTCCCATATACTCCCTTAGTTTCCCCTATTATTAACATCTTGTATTGGTGTGGTACATTTGTTACAATAGATGAAGCAATATTGATGCATTATCATTAACTTGAGTCCATAGTTTCCATTAGGGCTCACTCTTTGTGTTGCATAATTCTATGAATTTTTGACAAATGAATAATGTCAGGTATCCATCATTAGAGAATGATGCAGAATAGTTTTACTGTCCTAAATATCCCCTGGATTTTACCTCTTCATCACTCCCTCACTCTCCTCAAATTTCTGACAATCACTAATTTATTCATCTCCATAGTTATTCCTTTTCCATAATGTTACATATATTGAACTATATACTATGTAGCCTTTTCCTACTGACTCCTTTCACTTAACAATTGTCATTTAAGTTTCTTCTGTCTTTTCATGGTTTGATAGCTCATTTATTTTTATAGCTGCATGATATTCCATTGTCTGGATATAACACTTAGGCCTATTCTTAATTTCTTGCACTTCAATGGATCATTTAAGTGTGACAGACAACCCTCAACTCTGTATCACAAAGCCCTCCATGCCAACCATAGTCAAGGACCTATTTGAACAACCACTGCACTTAGACCCATTTCCTGGCCAATGCGAACAACTGATCATTTGGGTAAGAAAAGAAAGGGTCCAAATTAATGGTCACTGACTTGACCAGACAGTTCTATCAAGATGAACAAACTGGTTGAATCTGCAGGTCTAGCCTGAGAGGCAGGCAACATGGTCCAGTGGAAGGAGCCTGAGCCCAAGGATCAAGAGCTGTGGGTTGTACTCAGAGCTTTATAACTGACCTATGCTAGCTACTTCCCTCTGTGGACCCCAGTTTTTGAAGGCCTTGCCTGTTCTGCTGAGAACTAATACTAGAAGGGCTGCAAGTCCTCCCTTACTGATCAGTGCTCTCATTTGTGGCATGGGATGCCATTTATATGATAAAGCATATATACTAGTGAAGCAGAACCAAGGACTCATAGATACACCCTTTGCCACATGGACATTTTGCTGAGACTTAAGTTCTTGCCAGGGTATGGGGCTCATGATGTATGTCCTTTAGAGCTTTACAGAACTTTCACAGGAAATGGCTCCTGGGACCTGTTGGAGATAGGCAAAAGGTGACATTCTGAAAACAGCATTTTCCTTAGCCCTCAAAAGGCCTTTTCTTCCTGTATTATTAGGCCAAAAATTATACAAAGCCATTGATGATTAATGCTACTAGATGGAGCTGGGTCACTTTAGATGAACCCTCCTCCTCTTCTGCATGACAGTGTAAATCACAATGAGCTATTGCACTTCCTAAGTTTAAATTTATCTTTGCTATCAGGAACTGATTTCCATGAATGTTTCTAAAGTTTTGGATTTAAATAATAGTTGCTTTTCACAATCAAGTCTTCCCACTCTTTATTTCCCATATCTTTTGTGGGGCAGAGGGTCTTTCTGTAGTATTAAAACAGAGGCTTAGCATTCATTTCTTCAGACAATTAATTTGGTCCACAAACACTTCTTGAGCGACTCTTCATGCTATGCCATGCCCTTGGTATAAGACTGACAGTGGACTTTTTGGAGAGAATGGATGTTCCTTAGGAAGCACACAGGCAGGGTTGGGCATTTTTAGGTCTTGACCAGGAGGCCCACTATATCCCCAGCTGCCCAGTGAAAAATTTTTCACTTATCCTTAGCCACCACTCACAATTTGACTTCTGGTGTTCAAACTAATATGTCTCATATGGGTGCTGGCAGAAGCCACCTTAAATGTCTCCCTTGCTCCAGGTTTTCCCCTACACTATTCCCAGTGTTAATGATATTCTTCCCAATGAGAAGTCCTGCTTCCCATTCAGAATGCCTGGATCTCCACTGGTTTCAGAACGAAATTCCAACTCAGGTTTGAGATGCAGATCCCTCTTTACCCCAACATTTTACTTCCCACTCAGCTCTCCAAGATCTCAGCCACCCCATTCCCAAAATCTCTGTGCTTCAACAATCCCAGATTTGCTTCTGTTCCCTGAGCATCCCATTTACTTGCACATTGCCTTACCTTGTTCATGCAATTCCTATTGTCTGGAATTATTCTCCCCTTTCATTTCCTATGCATTCTTCACACTGTAGCTCCAGCTTTACCAACTTTATAAAACTTTCTTCAATAACTGGAAAGTTTGTTTCCTTTCAGGTTAACACAAAGTGAAACTGGAACTTGATTCTTAAGGCCTTTATCTTGTTGTTTGGTGAAGACAACTAGCACTAAGTATTTCCCACAGTGACCTGGAGTCTCTGGGAACATGCTCTACCAAGTTCTTTGCAGGATTCTTGTTTAACACCCTCTTTCATGAGAAAGGATGTCCTCTTTGAGTGGCAGAAAATCTAGGGAGAAAGGGGTCAGCAGGTGGGCTCCCCAAACTTGTCCTTGATGGAATGGGACAGCTAGCTTCCCAGGCTAATATCCGTCCCTGTCTCTACCTGGTAAGGTCAATTCAGCAACTCTTGACTGATCATTTACTGGGAACCAGGCACTGGACTGGTTGGTGCTGGGCTCCTGACTTTAAGGAGTTCACCATCCAGTAAGGAAGAGAAGTTTATATATCGGTGTATTCATTTGCTAAGACTGCTATAACAAAGTACCACAGACCAGGTATCTTGAACAACAGAACTTTTTCTCTCGCAGTTCTAGAGGCTGGAAGTCTAAAATCAAGGTGTTGGCAAGGTCACTTCCTTCTGAGGGTTCTAAGGAAAAGGGGTTGGAAAAGATCCAGTCTGATGAGTCAAGGGGACATAGGCTTAGGGCACAGTGAGAGCTGAATTCAAATCCCAACTGGGCTACTTACTGGCTTTGTAATTATGGACAGATAAGTCACACCCTTCCATGAGCTTCAGTTCTTTCTTTCATAAAATGGGATAATAACTTTTCAGGTGTGATTATGGAACTAAAACAAGAATATCTGGGGAAAGGATATGGAGCTAGCCAAGCTTGGAGTGTCTTGATCTCCATGTCCTGGCAGAGCCTGTCAAGTGGGGCTGGCCTGGGACCATACTCACCCAATGAAGGTCTACTGAATGATGTGCATGTGATTGAAAAAACGGGCAAAGGGAGTAGTGTTCTTCCACTACAAGTTCTTCTTCCAGCTGTGCCCATAAATTCAGGGAGACAGAAAAGAAAAACAAAAGGCGAGTTGTGGAAGGGGGGTAGATACCCAAGAAAAGTCACTGATCTACTTCTCATTGATGCGCACATAAAGTGGCCCAAGCAGGGTCGGATTGTGGAGCTGAGCATTATACCAGGGCTGAGGGTGTGGGAGAAGAGTAATATGCCAGAAGCCTGAAGTCCAGAACGCTGTCAGAAATAAGACAAGCAGCAGGTATATAGGTTTGTGGGGAGAAATAAGTGTGACAAGAGCCGTCTCCCCCATCTACATCCCCATACCCTGTGCTCTAGCATAGAGTAGCCAGATTGTACATGCTTGGAGGCTGAAGGTAATGTTAGCAGTCATGCTCAGACTTGCCCCCAGAAAGGTCTCTCTGATTCTGGAGCCTTCCCCTTATCCCCTAGACTATATTGTCTTAATGAAAGGAGAAAGGGATAGGGAGGCTGAAGACCTGGGTTAGAGTCCTAGCTCTGCCACATGCTGGCTGTGTGACCATGGAAAGTTACTTAAGTGCTCTGAGCCTCAGTTTCACCATAAGTTAAATGGGGATAATAACCCCCCACACACACGTACATTTATTCATGATCACTGGGAAAATGAAACAAGGGAGCATATCTGGAAGTACTTTGTAAAGTGTACATTCCCCAAGTTAACCCACAGCCCTGTGTCCTGTGGTACACAGGGCAAACTTCAGGTGAGACCTCACTTCTTTTATGAAAGTCTCACCCTCATTTTATATTACTTCATATTGGAAAGCCTAAGAACCCTTGCCTTCTCAGAGCTTCAGCAAGGTTCTCCCTTCAAAACTCTTTTGGGTCCACAGCTACTTTCTCTTCATTCATGTTCATATTCACATTCATATTCATATTCATTATCGCTCTTTCTCTCTCTCTCTCTCTCTCTCTCTCTCTCTCTCTCACACACACACACACACACACACACACACACACACACACCATGAAGATCAGCCCCGTTTGTCAGTT